>JBBBDQ010001888.1:152500-320000 GCA_037127315.1 Ascarosepion bandense
AGCCGTTGTGTGAAACCGCGGTAGGTTTTGGCGATCTTGTGATTTTTTACGTATATATATATATATATATATATATATATATATATATATATATAGTCATCTGCAGACAGATCTGTTTCGCTGTATCACAGCTCATCAGTACGGTTAGACAGCCGATTGTTTTTTTTTTACCCAGGATTGAAACCCGACCTAATTGGCGTCAGTCGGCGATTCTACCTCTGAGATACAGGGGCTCGGTAGAAAAACTTTATATATATATATATATAATGTAACGTTCTTCCTATACGAGCTCAATACGCTATTGGTATATTCCTCTGCAAGGAGTAACTATTTCTTTTATCATTTAGAGCCGTGTTCCCAGTAATAATTTTTTACATTGCTAATTCATCCCATCTCAGGGCCTTACTAATGCCTTTCGTTTATACTTTTCTTTCTATTGATCATTAATATTGATCAAACTAACTGCTGAGGAGGAGCCAGTTGCCTTTCACAGCCAAATATCACTGTATTAACCACAGCTATAACTCACCTTTCTGTTTCTGTTCACCCTTTCCCTTTCTCTCTCTCCCTCTCTTACTCTCTTTCTGTTCTCGTCTCTATATATGTATGTGTGCGAATGTGTGTACTAGATAAATAGACAAGGTTGTTGTTAATAAGTGTAGCATAGAACAAAGATGGTAATTTAATGAGTCGAATGAAAAGTAGCATTTACTGTAGAATGGAGTCGTTATTTAAGCAAGTTTAGCAAAAACCATCTAATTTGGAATAGGATATCAAAAGTCATTAACTGACAAGAAACAATTTTCTTGAACATCTGAATAATTTCATAACCCGTAAAATAGTGTCTCCTCGTCTGTTTTTTTTTGATACTTCGTGTGTGCCATTGGACAATTCCAACATTATTTTATTTGTTTCTACCAAAGTTTTCTTGCTTTTTTTTTCCGATTCCGAGGCTTTTTCGGTTTTCTTTGATATATTTTTTTTTGTTATACAGAATATCGACCTCATCGAATTATTTACATTTTTTAGGATAGGTTCCAATGTATAAATTATGAATTAATTTTTTTCTTAAATTTATTGCTGGTAATATTTTTTTTCAAAAACGTATTGCGGGTAATATATATATATATATATATATATATATATATATATATTATTTGTTTGAACATTATTTTAGATTGATACTCGTATTTAATTGGATATTCTGTTGATAATCAAGCAGTATATATATTTATTTATATATCATTCTCATTTATAATTTATAAGTGGTAATTTCTTTTTTTTTCAAAAACATATTGCCGGTAATATATATATATATATATATATATATATATATATATTCATATAAATATATATATATATATATATATATATATATATATATATAATTATTTGTTTGAACATTATTTTTGATTGATACTCGTATTTAATTGGATATTCTGTTGATAATCAAGCAGTATGTATATTTATTTATATATCATCCTCATTCCTTGTGCGAAGCTACTTTTGGTAGCCATGCGTTATCTCCCTCTTATTTTTTCAACACTGCTGAAGCCTGGTATTTGGGTCAAGTCACTTGAACTCAGTTAAGTGCCATACGTGATACACGCTTTGAGCGATCATGTCTCGAAAGAGACTTGACTGATTGGACAGAAGATTATCCCGCAGTAGGTTGCCATAGCTTTGTGCAGTAGACTGGTTTCCAACAAGACTATAGAGCCTAAAATGTCCTGTTATTTATTCCATAACTGGAGGGAAGAGACGGATTCATGCCTTTCCCAGGGGTATTTGCGCGTACGCAAATGCAAGGAATTCAACTGAAATTCGAACTCGCCTCCCGGATTTGTGGTTCCGTGTCGATATCCACTGCACCACAAAGCACATCCCACTAGCATTGGAACTAACCAACCTTAAATATCCACTGATCCATGTGTTCTTAATGACATAATATTCAGTAAACATTTTTTACCAGAGTTCATATTCCAATTTGTGATTTGATTGTTTTCACTAGTATTCTTACCAGAGTTCATATTGCAAGTTTTAATGTTAATGCTTTTCTCTTGTATTTAACTAGCTTTTTTGTCTTTATTTTCATTTCCGTATCGTAGTCGTAGCTATTCTACATCTGGACGTTCATATTCTGAATTTTAATTCATGATTAATAACTTTCTTCTTTTTTTGCATTTTCTTGCAGGTAAGAACGTGTGTACTGTTTATTACAAATTCCTGATATTTCTACTGAAAAGGGATGAAAAAAACATTTTAAATCAAAACAAACTCAAGATAATCCAAGTAACGGTAAGGCATTTATTATCCATATTTATAATTTGATATATTTAATCCGAGTGGCTTTTCTATTAAAAACAATACTAACAAGTGTTATTAATACATAACTAAAAGTTAAGGATCTACTAAGTAAAAAATTCATAAGTAGTCGATTGTATTTGCAGTGTCTGCATTCATCGTCAGAAATTTATTCACTGTATATATTTGTGCATAAGTCGATATCATATATAGAGCAACAATTGATTTGTGGCCAATAATGCATTATCTTGCCTGGATTCATGAGACGGGGTGTAGTTGTTACGTATTGATTCATTTAAATCTGTTTTCTCAAGCCCTTTTAAGAAAAAAAAGGATGGGAATTGGCTTACATGAACCAATATATAAGAATAAATTAAAATTGTGTTCTATGCTTCCTGCAGAAGCACTTATTTTTGTTTTATAATCACCATACGTATTTGGCATTTTCAAGATTAATTCAAAATTCTCCATCAAATTTTGACAAGCTATTCTAGGCGTCAAATAATTTTCTAAGGATCAATATAGACTGATATCATATTTTAAGTAAATTGTGCATTGCATCCCAAGTATTATATTTCATCACTAAACAGAATCATGATTTCGATTTACCACCAATTCATATTTCATGATTAAAATAAAATTGTTATTTCGGACGCTGGTTATAAAAAACGACAACAGCAACAATAAGTGATCACTTTAATCAAGACGAAACTTGATCCTGAGTTTTGGAATGTTTAATATTTAAGAAAAAAAATTCTGGTCAGTCGTTGCCTAGACAAAAAATTAAAAAGGTTCCATCGGCTCTTTATGTAAATTTGAAATATTTGGAACTTAATCTCATTGACCATAACATTTTCATAATTTGGCAGAAAGCTACATTTACATAAAATAAATGAATATTTTTGTACAACACTTAAGTGGTTCTACAGGAAACTTCTCGTTCCATAGCTTAAAAAAAATCTAGAAAATGCAGTAATACCTTTTTAATCTCAGGTAAGATGTTGTTGTCAAAAGTGAAACAAGTTACCCATCGAATTTACCAGGTTTAGAGTATGTTTCGTATCGATAGAAACTTCTTCATTCTAGATTTAACGTTTAAAACATGAATTCGTCACTCTAGTTTCATATAATTACATCATGCAGTAAAATCACTGTTCAAGTTCTTTGGGCAGATAAAGATCTTCCTTTTTTCAATTCACATGGTTGAGTTTCGTAAGGAAAGACTACATGCCAATAGTTTATCAAGCTTTTTTGCAAAAGAATTCATTGTAAATCTCAACAAACATAGGAAAGCAATCCTTTCTTATTCAGGATGAAACATTTAATGCTTTCCCATATATATATATATATATATATATATATATATATATAAAACTTTTTCTTTGAACACGTCTCGAAAAACCCACCGAGTATAAACGCGGAGGGGAAAAATGGAAACAAAAAAAGAAATGAACTAAACACTTTAACATTAGTCAAAGTACTAGTCGAAAGAAAATAACCCCGAGACGAGGAACCTAACACGTAAAGCGCTCAATACAGTAGCGGAGCAAATAAATAAGTAAGTAGCTAACCTAGAGCCAACGGACCTACCAAGATTTCACCAAATGGATCGTCAGGGCAAGTTGGTGGTGTATATATATATATATATATATATGTATATATATTAATAAAAACAGTGGTCAATGTATGACCAGAGCTGTATTATGTATTTAATATACATGCCTACTGCACTGCGTCTATGGTAACTATGACATAGAATAATATATATATATATATATATATATATATATATATATATATATATATATATATATATATATTATGCAAGTTTCGTTTCAAGGTGCTATGGTTGATTTTTTTAATATAATTTTTCATGTGATCTTTTTGTATTTCTTTTCGGAACATAAATTATATAAAAATAAACAATGAATAATATATGGTTAAAAGCGCTCAGATAAATAAAGCATTCGAACAATCTTTATGCAACTTATGTTCTGCAATAAATAAGGTCACATGAAACGTTATATAAAAAGATAAACATAGCACATTCTCTGTCATTTTTAACGAATCATGTATAAAAGATGGACTGTTACCTAAATTTTGTGTCTGTGTGTGAATCCGTTACCTATAGACCCCGAAACGGCTGAACCGATTTTCTTGAAAATTTACACAGTTGTACTATAAGCGTCTGCAAATGTTCTTATCTCGATTTTGTATCGAAGTACCCCCGATAAATATCGAAAATCGATCATCGAAAAAATCGGGTTATAGAAGGAGTGGTCCGATGTTAATCAAATTTGATACACTCATAGACAAAGACATAAGAAACGATATTCAGAAGTTTCAAGGTTGCAGTTCTTACAATAGTGCAGAAAATCAATAATATATATATAAAAGGCAAGATGTTTGTGTGTGTGTGTCTGTTTATCTGTCTGTATGTCCTTTATACAAATCCACAATTTTTATCCGATTCTCACCAAACTTCACACAAATATTCTTTACGCTGAGTCTGAGCAACGCGGGGCTATACTGCAAGTATATATATATATAGACATACAGACAGACAGTGTTGTGGGAAAAGTTAATCATTTTTTATTTAACTTTTCTTGAAGAAAAGACAAATTACAGTAGTTTAAGAAATTAGTTTTTGTATTGTCAAATCAAAACAACATGATTTATGATTAATCAATTATTATTAACACGTTCAAAATGCTAACCTTTATGTTCGCTACAAAGCTGACGACTATACATAATGCTTATTAAGCCATGGCATATTTTTACGTTAATATCAGAAATTACTTCTTTTATCTCAGTAGTAATTTTCGATTAATGCCTGTAAACAATATATTTTACAACATACCAACATTTTAACAGGTTATTTTACGTGGTTGACCACTCGTCAAATAATTTTCCAAAGATCAGTTGATGTTTGCATCATCTTTTAAGTAAATTGACACTCAAATGCTTCCCCCAAGCAGACAAAAAGAGTGTTACATTTGCCAAACCCTGTATATTTATTCTCGAAATCAATCCAGTTTCTATTGCTAGTAACCATGGTATTCAACAATGATATTTCACTTACTGCAAAATATACAAAATAAAACAAAACCAAAAAAAAACAGTGTGATTGATTATCAATGCTTTGGGTCCTGGGCATGACGGCAAACTGCATCTAGCAGCAAGACTACTGCTTGGGAGGTTGTGAGGAGCTTGGGACCTCCTCTTAATTTCTGTTGTTCTCCGTTCTACTCTGACCCGTTGTGGTAGCACCTGTCAGGGTCCCAGGTTATGGGCAAATAGTTAACCAACAAACTGGGCTTAAAACACTATGAAAGTATAAAAATACTTCTTGTATCGAAATATATACGTAAAAATATACTTTTATAGAAAAATATACATTTTTGAAGGAAAAAATTATTCTCAGCAAAACATTTTTGAATACAAAACTAGAAGACATTTTCACTTTTCTAAAATAGAAAATAAAAACAAAAAATTTCATTAAAATCTGACTAAATCAACTTTCTCACTATAACTGAACATTAACAAAAAATACCTTAAAACCCCACCTTTTTGGCATTAAATAATCCACAGAGGTTGATATGCAAAAACAAAACTCAGATTCAATTCTTCAGATTTTGAGAAACATTTTCCTCGTTCCCATATTCTTCAAATTTGTTTCTATCCAGGTGAACCGACAAGCATCAATGTTGTGAATATACTTCAATGACACTTTTATGTTTCCTTTAACCTTTTTACTGAAGATGACGTTGAAACTCGTTGCATCAATCTAAAAGAAGGATTTTACGAAACCCTCTAACCCAATACAAGTATTCCGTGGAATAATTATCTTTGTGTCTAAGTCCTGGGGATGACGATAAACTATATCCGACATCAAGGCCTAACATATGATCAAGAAATTGGTGGTATTAATAGCGTTCATACGACTTTTAATTACTGCTGTTCCCCAGGCCATCGTGATCCGAGAGGTAGCACCTATTTGGGTCTCAATTATGAGAAAAGTGTTTTGATTAAAAGATACATTATTATAAAACTACTAGCAATTTATTTATTAAAAGATTACCTGTAGTAAGTCATTTTTTCACAAAATGACAATCATTAATGCACTAAACTATAAAAGTTCATTTATCTTCTCTAAACTATAAAAAGAAAAGTTTTCGTTAAAAGTATAAAATTATGTTACAAAATATCTGTAATCAAAGCCATAAAATTGTGTTCAAAATATTCAGACTGCGACATTAAATAACCCAATGAGGCTGATATGACGCTAAACAAAAACAACACGGTAACTTTTTTCAATATATCAATTATTCGTGCCGCTTCAAATAGACGCCTTGCCGGTAAAATCTGTATGCCACTTAATAAACGTTGAATAAAATTGATCATACCCCGAAGGAAATTATTCGTTTTTTTGTCGAAGTGAATACCAGGATGTGCGTTGTGGTGCATTGGATATCGGCTCCGAACGAGAAATTGGGGAGCCGAGTTCGAATTCCAGCCGAATTTATTGTATTCACTTACGCGCAAATACCCTTGGGAAAGGTATTAATCCGTTTATTCCTTCCAGTTTTGGGACAAATAGCAGGACAGATTGGATTCTATAACCTTGATCGGCAACCAGTCTACCGCAGAAAGCAATGGCAACCTACTGCGGGATAATCTTCTGCCCAGTCTTTCGAGACATGATCACCCAAGCGTGTATCACGTATGGCACTTAACTGACTGACTGACCCTGAAGGAAATTATTTGAAAAGCAATAAGCATAAATTATTAAAAAAGAACCGTGGGCGTAGGTGGTTAAAAATGTATTGTTTCAGAATTTTTATTTGGTATACAAAACAAAGAGAACTATTAAAATAAGAATTTGAGAGGCAGGCTTTCTGATTTTAGTGGGGATCTCATATTGACGAAACTGCTAACATACGTCAAACACTTTTATAAATTCAAACATAAAAAATAAGGTAATTTCAAGAATATGCAACGCAAAAAATATTCGGGGTGTGAGGATAGATTGTAGAAAAGCAGCACACCATTTTACAGGTGGGGCTCAGTTTAAAATAGCTTCTGATCGGGTGACCCATGTTGATTAAAGGTGTTAGTAAGGAAGTAGATGTTAGTTTCAAGTCGCCTAGCCTACTTTCTCCTTCAAACTTTAAAAAATAATTTTCTCAAAAACTTGCTCATGTACATAGACACATAGAGGGCCATCTATGGTTAGCATTTTGTCTCGCTAGAGAATCATTATAATTGAGTAGTGAGTTTGATCCTTACTTGTGCCCCATGCTTTCGGATTGTGCCACATCTAAGTTGCCCTTAGAAAATCACCATAGATACACAGAGCTCTCGCCGGTAGAGTAAATGCCCAGCTTGTTAACGTTATGCGTCGACTTATGTACAAATTAATTCAGTAATAAAATTTTAGTATTAACATGTTGATGTTTTAGGTCCTACTTAAGGCTATCAATGAAAAGAAGTGATTTTGTTAGGACAGTGTAAAGACAAAACACTCTCTTTATTTATTTGAATGCATTTAGCATTAAAAGGAAAGATCCTAGTTTGAAATGTGTAAAAAAATGTATCAATTTGAAATTCTCTAATAAGTAACAAAGAGGCTCTGTTCTGTTCCAGTATTGTTGTTTTGACCACTTGTGTTGTTGCAGTTAACTGCATATTTGTGGAGTTTCATATTGTGGTTATAGTATCGTATTGGTTTCAGTGGTGGTTTTTGCAATTTATTTCTTGTAAAGTTTGCTTTCAATGCCGGCAGGAATAAGCTTTTGTGTTGTTAAATGAAATGTGTTGCATATTTGTGCCGTGTCTTGATAAAAATTTATGAAACTTATACATCAACCCCCATAGATTGTATGGAAGTAATAGATATGTGTATGTTTCAATATAGAAGGAAGGGTGGAATCATATTTGTATATAATAATGTACTTAAAATATTTTCTTTATTAAATTTACCCCATGCTAGGCGATAATTTCAGACAGTTGCGAGTGGTGAAAGTGTAAGAGAATCAAGGAAAATGAAAATAAAGAATCAGGGCTCAGAAAGACACAAGATGGCGATTGACGTTGTATTTAAACTTTTGAAGATTGTTGGTGGCAGTAAAACAGAGAATCGGAAGAGAGTTCCATAGACGAGAAATGTAAGTAAATAAGATGTTAGAACAGTCTCTTCAATTATATCTATCTAGTTCAACAGTAAAAGGGGTAGACCTATTTGCCAATCAAGACAAGGCTTAAATTCATTCAGTCGGTAGCACTAAGGAAAAAACTCATCAGAAAGTTTTATATATTGTTTTTATTAAATTTCTAAGTATTGAATCCGTTCATTGTAAGCAATGGTTTTGAATTTAAGTTCCTCTAAAACGTGTAATGTAAAAGTTTTATATCTTTTTTTAATTCAATTTCTAAGTATTGAAGCGGTTCATTGTAAGCAAAGATTTTGAATTTAAGTTCCTTTAAAACGTGTAATGTAAAAAAAGAAAATATGGGGTTTGATATACTAATTAATATCAAGTCAGTAATCTCACAGTACTGGAAAAATTGGTTTTATAAACGATATAATCTATATATAAAATTATGTGACATCAATTTGTCCGTCTGTCACCTGATCTAAAATAGCCATACACTGATCGATCGAAACCAAATCTTGGTGAGAATTTTAAACAGGTCAAAGGGTTCGAAGTAAAGGTTTGTTTTAATAGAGTGTGTCATATAGTAAAAAAAATTACATTATTCTTTTTTAAATAAAGTTTTTTTTAATATACAAAATATAATCACTTTTTTAAAGACAACTTAATGATTAACTTAACATACTTATTTAACAAAAATGCAATATTTTTTTTGCATATTCTTTAAGTATTTTTATATATATATTTTGTTGTGGGCCTCCCTTTTTCTATGATAATGGACTCGACTAGAGTATACATATACTTCTGCCATAATGAGATCCGTGAGAGACATCGGAACTGATCCGTAAGTTACCGAACGATACCAAAGTTACACAGAGCATGCCGCGTCAGTAGGCATAGTAGCTCTGAGCTCCACTCAGCCATAATACTATTGCACGAATATACTAATTCCAGCACGGTTTCACTTCAAGACTTGTTATATATATTCCTTACTAATCGTATTCCTGGATTACTAACCTGCGTTCCAGTTGTATATATATATGCTCACTATAACCTATTTTTCGATCTCAAATGTTTGTTTTGTTGTTTATTATTTCGTGTGATTCTTCACTCGGATCCACAACATATTTCATGCTAGTAAATTATAATGAACTGTAAATAGCACTGTAAATATAAGCAGAGAGAGCAAACTTATAAATCTGAAGAAAAATATCACAGTGATATCAGAAAGGAAATAAGGCTGTAATTCTGATTATATTACCATGTTAAAAAGCCAACGTTGCTCTCTCCTTTGCACTTAATATATTGACGATATCGTAATCTGCAAAAGTGAAATTTCCGTGACAATCACATTTCCATCATAACATTCTTTCGAAAGTAGAACAAATTTAAACAATATTTGATGTTCATCAACTAAATACGTGAAATAAAATAAGTAAATTCTCTAACAGTCAATGGCCCCTTTCATAGAAATAATAAAATAAATCACAAAACAATTCCTACCACCTGAAGAAGGCCGGAGCGTACAACGACCGAAACGTCGTACAAATGGCAACAAAGATGAGGACAATTGTCCGAATAATGTAAATACTGTAAATACTACCTCATCTCAGAAATATAGATAAATAGAATGATGTATTATTAAACGTCGTACAAATGGCAACAAAGATCAGGACAATAGTCCGAATAATGTAAATACTGTAAATACTACCTCAACTCAGAAAGACTGAGAAATATATAGTCTAATACACATAAAATAGATACTAAACACGTTATTTAAAAACAAACCATTACCATTATGACAGTCACTATAATAATGAAACATTCTTTTGCTATAAACAACAGCAGAAGATAAAGGACTTTATAAAAGCTTTGATTGACGCCCCTGACTACTTTATTTTCTGTCATGTTTTACACTCAAATCCTTAATCTCGATCTTTGTTCCTTTCACTGCACCTCCTCGGGTTAACTCTCAAGCCATCAACTGGAATGACTATATAGAATCCACAGTTAAATTCGCTGCTAAGAAAGTCGGTTCTCTGTGCAGGGCCAGGAAGGTTTTCCGTCTGAAACAATCCTGCACACATATATAAAGCTACTATCCGCCCGTGCATTGAATACTGCTGTCATATCAGGTCAGGGACTCCTGCTATCCACCTAGCGGTCATTGACAAAATCCAACGAAAAATCTCTAATGTGACCAATCTAGACATGGAAGCTCGGATACAGACACATTCTCACTGGCGCAATGTGGCTTCCCCGTGTCTTTTCTACAAGTACTTTCACGGCTTCTGCTCCGATGAACTTAACTCACTGCTACCCCTTATATATGAATTTACTCGAGCAACAAGATTAGCCACTAGGTTCCACCCTTTTACTGGAAAACCAATAAATTGTAAACGCAGATTCTACTCCATCAGCTTCTTTTCTCGCACTTCCCGCCTGTGGAATTCCCTTCCATTTACTTGCTATCCCGACAGCTACAATCTCCAAGAATTTAAATGTAAAGTCAATAGTCATCTCCTATCTCACTAATTTGCATCCGCTCTCTCATACTTCTTTCTCCGTCCACCCCACTCTCATCAGTATTCTCATCCTTCTCTTACCCACTTCCTGACACCCCTTATAACCTGTTACTCTTTCTCATAAATTTCCTCCTATGTAACCCCCTGCTCAACAGTGGCAGTAAAATGCCTTGCTTTGGGTGGCACGATTATAAAAGTACCAATAAACTAACATTTTTAACATACCTTTCATTTTTCTTCTCGTTCCTTCACGCACGAATAATGATAATTTTAATGGGGTCTGCACTCTGTTTCAAATTATATATTTTTCTTTGTTTTTCTTATATATATTTGTACACGAGAATTAACTTTGTGGCTTGCCACTCTAATATTCAAATAGGGAGTGAGGACTGGGTTATACGAGTTAAATTTTCCATACTCTTTTCCTCGTTCTAGATTTCAGAAGAATTTCAACTGCTTCTTTCAAACTTGGTGCTCCTAGTTAAATCTTTCTCTTTGCTAAAATTTTCGGCCAGACTTTTCTTAGCATTCCTCTTTAAATCAACGTTTCTGCCATTTCAAGTCCCTTCTTCATCTGTGTGAAAATTCATTGGCATTCATTGGTCTGTACAAAAGTTTTCGCCCTTATGTAAAAGGAGCAATTTATATCATTGTAATTTATTTTATGCATATTGTTACTACTTAAAAATATCACCATGATTAATTGATACGTTTTTCTTTTAGATTATTAAAGTATCATTCATATTTTTTCTGCAATATTCTCACCCGCGTATCTTTCCATCTAAAGAACACATTAGGCAATGCTCTACTTTATGTGTTTCATTGAGATTCCAATGCAAATGCAACGTGTTTCTTGTTGCGAATCTTTGCTTTCACGACATCTTCAGGCACCATTTTAGGGTAGGCATTCACAGGTTTAAGAATTGGATTCTCTACCATAACATTAAACGTCGGTGATCATAGATAAATCGAGGAGAAAGACCAGTTCAGCAACTGAGAGCAGGACTCCATCCCAAAAAGTCCATGTTCAGCTGATGAAATCAAGTTATAGAAAGCAAAGGCCGTTATTGTTATATATAAAGTTTTTCAAAAACACAGTTTTTCATTTACAAGATGAAAGTTTAAATCGGCAAAAAAGTTTGCACCGACCTGATAGATAGATATCAAGTTGGTTCAACAGTTGTTGCCTGTATGTAAAAGGGGCATTTTAAATTATTGTAATTTATTTTATGCATATTGTTATTACTTAAATATATCACCAGGATTAATTTATAACTTTTTCTTTCAGATTATTAAAGCATCATTCATATTTTTCTGCAATATTCTCACCCATGTTCTCCATAGAACCTGCGACAACGTGTTTCTTGTTGCGAATCATTGCTTTCATGAAACCTTCAGACACCAATTTTTGGTAAGCTTATCACAGGTGATGAGAAGTGCCATCTTGCCTCATCCTGCATATTCTCCTGACCTAGCTTCCCCGGATTATCACTTATTTCGAGGATTCGAAAACCATTTCGATGGCCCTAGGTAAACATCACGAGAGGAGATTGAACATGAGTTAGATTCATATTTCACATCAAAACTTAATGAATTTTAGAAACGAGTTATTTATAAGCTCATTGACAGATGGAATCAGCAAAAACTTTTGCACCGACTTGATATATTACATGAGAGTTTAGCATTGATTGGTTTTTAAACATTACCTTCTAGGTATTAATTCATTGCTTAGATTTGTAGAGAACTTTTCCTACGCGTATTCGTGTTATGTTTATAAAAATATATATATCACATAAGTTAACACATAAATCCTTCCCATTTGGAGCGTGCTAATCTAAATACAATTATTCGTCTTGTGAAAATTAAATTAGATGTCAAAAAATATATAAGTGGAATACCTGCTTAGTTTTAATGACATGCGCCAGTGTGCAATGTTCCGGCTAAGAATGCCGTTTCTCAAGATAAGCAGGAACGTTTTATTTGAAACTAACACAACAGAGTTATCCTACCAATATGGCTACATGATTATGCCAAATACAGGTAGGAGATAACAGAATAAAGCAAGTACAAAAATTTAAATACCTAAGAAATGTTCTAACAGGAATTAGAAAGTGCGACACAGAGATCCGAAGGCGAATTGGCATGGCAAAGGACACGTTCCAGAAGCTGAATAAAGTACTAACACACAGAGAAATTTCACTAGAAACAAAGAAAAGAGTGTTGGATTGCTATGTGATGTCAGTTCTTCAATACGGCATTGAATGCTGGACAATATAATCGAAAATGAGGACAAAACTGGAAAGCAGCGGAAATGTGGTTCTACAAAAGGATGCTGTGGATATCGTGGACTGAGCAAGCAACGATGAGGTGTTGGAAAGGATGGCAACAAAAAGGAAATTAATACTGAGCACCAGGAAGAGACAACTGAAGTTCCTGGGACACGCAATGAGGAAGGAGAGCCTGTAGAACCTAATACTGACTGGCCAGGATAGAAGGAGAGAGAGACAAAAAAGGCAGCGGATAATATATTTGCAGGGTCTGATCAGGTGGATGACGGAACGGGGAATGCCAGGAGTAACAGGAGCAAACATACTAAGAGCCACAAGGGATAGGGAGACGTGGAGAACCATGATCGCTTACGTCCTGAAGGGACAGGGCACATAGAAGAAAATACCTAATTATTTGCGTGCAAACGAATATAACGAAACCGAATGGGATTCGAACTTTGCTTTCCGATTGACAATTACAATCTGTTATCTATTACACTAACTGCACCATTTGCTATGAACTTGAATACCTTGAAGCAAGCGTTCACCCACCAAGATACTGACCAAGCTGGACGTTGCTTAACTTCGCTGATGTCTATGTTTTTGGTAACGTTTAATATTTAACAATTACATAAAACTATTGACAGCGCAGTATATGCTGGTTTTGGAAATTAAAATTTAAACCATGAAAATTGTTTCAAAATATTCTCTCCTTTGAAGACGTACTGAATTAAATCTAGATGTAGCAATTGATACCATGAATAAATTTATATATTCTTAATATTTAAACGAGTTATTACGCGATCTAGGTTCCTACCATGTGGTATCTTCAGGCGATTTTCAGTAACTGATTTTACTGTTTAACTTTTTTTAAACAGAAATTATAAATAAGTGTAACCATACTAAAAATACCTATTAGATTCATACAACCTTGGATGAAAACGTTATAATTTATTGTAATTTGCGCGTTCAAAAATTACCCGTCGCGTGAGCGTAAAAAAAACAAAAAAAACATTACGTGAGCTTTCTTAAAAAATCAGTTATTGCAAATCTCCTGAAGACACCACATGGTAGAAACCTAGGTCGTGTAATAACTCGTTTACAAATGAAGAATATTCAAATGTTCTACAATATAATTGTATTGAACACTTTTTTATACAAATGTGCACTGGTCTAATCTTATTATGACCAAAACTAAGTATTTAAACAATCAATATATATATATATATATATATATATATATATATATATATATATAAAACAAAATAATTTATACATGTATACCTATATGAATATATATAGGTATATGTGTGTAAAATTCTTTTGTTTTGTTTTTTTTTGGACAACTTTGCGTGCGATTGTGAACTAATGAATTGTTCTTATTTTTCTAGGACATGTGTACGTGGAAATACGATTTTGTTTACGAGTGATACAGAACGCTGTCTGTGTTTCAGTTGCCTGTAAAGAGGCGTATTGTACTATTGAGTGGCCGCTATTCGGCCGACATATTTACTTCTGTAAATCAGCGGCAAAGACACGGAAGTAATCGAATTAATTGGTGGAAGCAATCAGCTTAGAGCTATTTCTTAATGAGGAAGAAATGAAATTAAGAATGGGTGGCGTGAAACGACTGCGATGAACAACGGAAAAAGATATCAGGAAGCGGAAAAAACCGCGAGAAGAAAATGCAAGAATAAATAGGTTTTAAGAAAATAGAATTGTGCAAAAAATTTAAGGAAGAAAAAGAGAAATGGGGGATGAATAAAAACTTTTACAGTGTAAAAACAAAAGAAAAGTACATACAAGTTTAAATTGGAGATTAGATTGCACTAATGAGTAAAGAAAAGAAACTATAAAGTGAGTTTTAATATTAAGAAAATATTATCCAGAAATAACGTCTGGCGGGAAAAAAGAAAATATGAAAGCTAAAATCGAACTAAAATTTTGTAAGAATATAGTAAATGGAAAAAAAAAAAAAGAATAAACCGTATAATGAAATGAAGTAAAATTTAGGACACGCTAAAACGCAAAATTTAAAAAAATGGCAAAACAAATTTAATAATATAGAGAAACTAGCAGTTTATCCCGGTTTCACTCAGATAGTTTAAGGAATAATCTATAAACGTAATTGGC
Source organism: Ascarosepion bandense (assembly GCA_037127315.1). NCBI lineage: Eukaryota > Metazoa > Mollusca > Cephalopoda > Sepiida > Sepiidae > Ascarosepion > Ascarosepion bandense. The sequence goes on from JBBBDQ010001888.1 coordinate 167,885, forward strand.
TGTCAACACAGTCCAGGTGGTTAACTTGTAAAATGAGTACTTTTGAGAACTGACCGTCAGTACACAAAAAATAAATGAAATGCAATAAAATAATTTGCAGTAAAATAAGATTTGTTTCAGATCAATCAGGTACCCCCTTTTTTTTCAATCTATCGCGCCAGCAACAAAAGCAACCCTAAAACTCGTCTCTTTAATTAGGCCAATGTATTAGTTTCATGGCTTCTTGTAATTATAGCAGTATACTTGAAAAATTTAATTTGGACACTATCGACCGATGTCCGCTAGCCCCGCAACTTCAGCGCTGGTCAGCTAACAGCTGATTCACATACCAGCGTACGCGCCTTTTGCATAGACACAAAAATTCTAAATATTTAAAAATTGTATTTTTCTACCCCTAATTTTTGGCTTTCTGAAAAATTTCAAGGTGTCGTTAGCGATCTAAAACTTTGATCTACATCTGAGCACAACTCCCATCGAGCTAGACTGCAAAATGCAGACGCTTAGTCGAATCTATCAAACAAAGAACTACTTGCATAATATCAACTCTCGTCACTTTTATATATATATAGATAAGACCGGTTTCACTCGGGTAGTTTAAGGAATAATAAGAATAAAAACGTATGGTGAATTTACATAGCAAATACTTACACAATATCCACCCTCGTCAATTTATAGATATAGATAACAATGCAGAATGTCTCTATTGGATTAGGATGGTAGGGGGAAGAGTAACATATAATATTTTTTAGAATATATAAAAGGGTGATCGATTCTATATTATAATCAATACATAAACTGATCCCTGACTTTGTGGGGTGAAAATATTTATTTTTCTATCCCTAATTTTGGCTTTTTGAAAAAATTTCAAGGTGTCAGTAGCGTTCTTAAATTTTAATCTACATCTGAGCGCAACTCCCGTCGAGCTAGACCGCAAAATGCAGACGCTAAGTCGAATCTATCGAACAAACAAATACATACACAACGTCCACCCTTGTCACTTTTATAGATTCAGATAATAATGTAGAATGTTTTTATTGGATTAGGGTAGGATGGAGAGGCGCAACATATATAGAAATAGATAAAATAAAGGTGGGGTGATCGATTCTATATTATAAACAATACATAAACTGATCCCTGACTTTGTGGAAGGATAATATATATATTTCTACCCCTAATTTTGGATTTATGAAAAATTTCATGGTGTCGTTAGCGTTCTAAAATTTTAATCTACATCTGAGCGCAACTCCCTTCGAGCTAGACTGCAAAATGCAGACGCTAAGTCGAATCTATCAAACATACAAATACTTACACAACGTCCATCCTCGTCACTTTTATAGATATAGTTATAAAGGAATAAGGTAGAACAAAAATTCAAAAACTTTTGTAGAGAGACAGATGGAAACAAAACTGAAAGAAAAAAATGGTAGGATGAAAAACTATAATGAAACATAATAAAAAAATAATATATAGCGTAAATTAAAGGAATAAGATGAAACAAAAAATATGATAAAAATATATTCAGAAGAGATATCTAAAAACTAAAATTGAACCGACAGAAATGACGCTAAATTAGAATATGAAATAGAATGAAAACTAAAAAAATTAAATAAAATACAATGTTGAAAAAAAAGTAGTATGAACATTTAAAAATGAGAGTTTCAGTTTTGTTTAACGGCATATCAACCTCTGTGGGTTATTTAATGCCAAAAAGGTGGTGTTTTAATTTATTTTTTTTTTAATTTTTGGTTGTAGTGAGAAGGTCAGTTTAGTCAGATTTTGATGAATTTTTTTTTTCGCTTCTAGTTTTATTTTCAAAACTGTATTGCTGGTAATAATTTCTTCTTCAAAAATGTTTTATAGCAATAATTGTTTTTCCTTCAAAAATGTATTCTTGGTAATATTTTTACTTCAAAAATGTATATTTTTTCTAGAAAGGTTTATTTTTATGCTTTCATGTTTTTTTACATAAGTTTGGGAGTTATCTATTTACCCATAGCTAGGACCCTAACAGGTGCTACGACTCCGGATCAGAGTAAACTAGTGAACAACAGCAATTCCGAGGTGGTTCCATGTTCCTCACAACATCCCAATCAGAAGCCTTGCTGCCGGATGCAGTTTACCGTCATGCCCAGGACCCATTTTAAAAATGAGAACGCAGAGGCAGGCATAGAATCTAATACAGGAAAGCGTCGACGCCAAAAAAAAAAAAAAAAAAAACTAAACAAATACGAATTCGGCCTATAATTGAGCAACCAGACTGGCAACTGGGTCCCACCCATTCACAGTTACATCAACCAAATGCAGCCGACAATTCTACTCCAGTAGCTTCTTTTATCGCACTTCCCGTCTGTGGAAATCTCTGCCATATTCTTGCTTTCCTGACGGTTACAACCTCCAGGAATTTAAATGAAATGTCAATACCTATCTTTTAACCACTTCACTCCAGTTCTTTCCACATCACCCTGTATATCTTTTCGTTTCTCTCTACCTTTGCAAATGTCATCACACCTGTATTCCTATTCCTTCGCTTGCTTCTTTCTCTGACCCCCAGCCCTGTAACTGGTTTGTCTTTCTCTTTACTCTCCTCTTATCTAAACTTTTTTTTCTTATGTAGCCCCCTGCGCATCAGTGGCGTTTTCGCCTTGCTTGGGGGTGAAACGGTTTAAAAAAATCGCACAAATATTTGGCTTTTAAATTGACCTTGTCTCATTGCAGGAATTTTATTTCGGGAAGTTAGTGAGATGAACTGAGTTAATCAATATATGTAACGATACGGAAATACGCTTAATAACTCGGATACATATAATAAAGTTATCATGGATAAGGTTTTACAACGGATATGAAAAGTATACAAGACATTAATCAGTAATAATTTCCAATCGATGCCACAGAGAAAAGTATTATCTGATACACACATTTCAAATATAGCAGGTATTCAGTTATTTAGTTAGCACGATCTATAGGCTCTGTCACTATCTTAAAAATAATAGACAATACCATTTTGATCGCGTGCAAACAAGGAATTAACATATCAGAGACACTACTTGTTTTCAAGAAGAAAATAGAAGAATGGAATGAGGAAAAAAACTATTTAACATTTGTTCCAGTGACATAGAAAACTGTCAATTTCCCTTTTTTTATTTGTGCACCCTTATTTATAAATTTACCATCACTATACACCAGGCTCTAGACAAGAACGTCGAAGCCCGAAATGTTGCCCTAGATATCTCCAAAGCATTTGACAGAGTCTGGCATGCTGGCCTTCTATGCAAGCTGCGAGGTTATGGTATAACTGGACAATTGTTTGACCTTATCTAGTCATTTCTTTCAAATCGCACAATGAAGGTAATATTGAACGGATATGCTTCCCAAATACTATCATACGAACGCGGGTGTCCCTCAAGGCTCTATTCTAGGTCCTATGCTTTCCTTATCTACATTAACGATCTCCCAGATGTAATATGATCCCAAGTAGGCATATACGCTGACGACACTACAGTTTACTGTCGCATCAATCAAAGATCTGCTGAAGCTGACAAAGCAAACCAGGCTGCCGAGCTTGAAAAGGACCTCCGATCCGTAGCAGACTGAGGTAAGAAATACCTCGTGAACTTTAAGGCTTCCAAAACTAAGCTGCTAGCTATTAACCATGACAATCGCTCTTTTAAGAATAGTGTTCTTTTTTATATCAGATTTTTTTTTTAGCCATACCAATCATATATATATATATATATATATATATATTGTCGTCCGCAGACAGATCTGTTTCGCTGTATTACAGCTCATCAGTACGGTTAGACTCCGATTGCTACACAACCCAGGCTCGAAACCCGACCGAATTGGCCTCAGTCGGCGACTCTACCACTGGGCCACGGGGCGTTCGGCAGTCTTTTTAGCGCATATCATATTACGCGCCCAATAGCTAGAGTAGTCCAATTCATTTTTACTGAATGAGCGATGCGTACACGCTAGAGTGGCTACTGTTTTTCAAAGTCTACCTTTCTTCCAGAGTGTTCAATCAGGGTGTGAGAGCGTAAATATTGTCATCCGCAGACAGATCTGTTTCGCTGTATCACAGCTCATCAGTACGGTTAGACTCCGATTGCTACATATATATAAAGAAATTCCAAACGTAAAGGGAAGTAGTTTTTTAAATCTTTACAATAAAACGTTTATTACCATCAGTAATACCCGATGAGATATTCTTCTTTCAATGTCGCAACAAAATGTACAATTTTGTAGTAGGTTTAGTTTGCACATGTTCTAAAGAAATAATTAATAATAATAATAATAATATATACCAACCCTAGTTTAAGATACCAAACAGCACTTTCTAGAAAATACCGGGAATTAAAAGAAAGTAACTTAGATCCCAATATAAAATGGGAACTCATAGGCAAGTCTAGGACCCCTAATACCTTAAGAGATAGGTGTAATCTATGTTTGAAAGAATAAAATAAAATTTTAACATTTCAAGACCAAAATATACTCCTAAGCAAACGAAGCACGTGTCACAATAGAAATAAGCATCAGTTACAATAATTATCTTATTTCCCCAATTAGTCCCAATTGAAAAACAAAAAAAAAGTAATTTGGCCAAGCAGTTATTTCCCCACCTCCTGCAACTACTAACGCATGGGTCAGGCCACATACCTCCCACTAACAAGGAGAAATTACTACTAAATTCCTCCCCTCGGGCCAACCCAATGAAAACTAATACATCCCAACCCCTTACTTTACCTAATTAACCTCTGTGCTTCAAAGTTTTCCTCATTCTCTGTTTATAAGGGGTCGAAGAATGCATGCCTTAGAATGACATGTTAAAAATGGCTATTTCTCCACTAAGTTTTATCTGAATTTACAGATATATATATATATATATAGTCTCTCTCTGTATATATATATATATATATAGAGAGAGAGAGAGAGTGAGAGAGACAGAGAAAGAATTAATGTAGAACAGTTTGTCACTTAAGTGTGCAAAGTTATTCCTACTTCGTAGTTCCAAAGAAGGCATTATTATGATGTCAGACGAAGTAAAATCTATGAGGAGATAAGATATCACATTAATGCTTTCAGGAAAATTTGAAGTCGGCCTAACTCAGCAGACTTAATTGACAAACTTCTTCACATTAATTCTACCAACGCCTTATCTCGATATCGAGTACTTTAAGATATACCTTTCTAAAAGTAAACAGCAATATTGGCACTAAGCATCATCACAACCTAACACTAAATATATCTGTATATACAGTACTTGAAAAAGTATTAGGAAAAGAACTATTTTATCTTTTATGAGGCATATTGACAGAAAATAAAAAATTTAATTAAAATTATTTTATTTGATTTACTCAACAAATGCTTCAACAAGAAAAAGTAATTGCTACAAAATAAATTTAATATTTAGTATAATAGCCTTTTGCTTTGATCAGATCCTTCATTCTGTCAGGCATTGACATCACAAGCTTCTTCATTGTATCTAATGGTATCTCCTGCCAAGCAGCTTGTATTTGTTCCCAAAGAGTGTCTTGCGAAGCAATATTAGCTTTATCAATTTCTTTATCCAAAATATACGATAGATGTTCAATAGGATTGAGATCAGAGCTTTGTGGTGGCCAATTCCAAATCCGAAAGATCCCTTCCTCTTCCTTTTTAGTTAAATAATTCTTACAAAGGTTTGAAGTATGTTTAAGTTCATTGTCTTGTTGATAAATAATTCCTTGTCCTAATACTTTTGCACACTACCGGTAGTGTTAGGGCAGGAGCGATTTTAAATTTTATTTTGATGCCTCATAAAAGATAAACTAGTTTTTGTCTTAATACTTTTGCACAGTACTGTATTTTTATACACACACACACACACACACATATATATATATATATATATATATATATATATATATATATATGTGTGTGTAGGCATTTAAAACCTACCGCCAATACTTTTGGAAAAGTCAGGTATCGAACTTCCTATAGATTAAATAATTGGACACTCTGTTCTACTTCTTGCGTACAATCTAATTTAGAAGAGGTAACTTCAATTTTTTTTTTTGAAGAAAACCCTTTGAAGACTTCCAAACTATTTTTTCTGCTATCAGTTCTTCGGAAAATGCGTGTCTTGCTCCATATAAGTTGTTTCCTCATCATAATTATCAACGCTTTAATTCTAAAGTTTAACTGTTAGAGACTCATAGATAGAAATCAGTGGAAGTGTCTCTCATGCATTTCCGAAAATTCAGTCGGTCAGTTAGTTCAGTGCCTACATGACACACGCTAGGGTGATCATGTCTAGAAAGAGACATGACAGAAGATTTTTCCGCAGTAGGTTGCTATTACATTCTGCGGTAGACTGGTTGCCAACCAAGTCTATAGACCCCAATCTGTCCTGTTATTTAACCCATAAATGGATTGAGGAGACGGATTAATATCTTTCGCAAGGGTATTTGCGCGTAAGTGAATGCAAGAAGTTCAACTGGAATTCGAACTCGGCTCCCCGATTTGCAACTACTTCACCACAACGCACATCCCTAAAATTACTACTGCTCCAAATAAAGCGAATGTTCTGAGAAATTGAACCTGAAGTAAGTGGAATTTTACCACTCCCCCATTTCGACCCAGCAGTTATTCATAAAATCAACAGACGTTGTTGAATTTCTTTCATAATCTGGAATTGCCAGATAAGTTTTCATGACACCTCCATTTTACGCAATTCCTCATTTCTAGTTTAGATTAACAATAGCAAGTGAAGGCTATTTTACGATAACGCCACAAGGTTCGATTACTGTAGAATATGTATTTTGTCATTAAGCCAGGACTTACGCCTATTCCGCGTGTAGATCATATTTTTCTACTTTAAACTGATGAAGCCAATCGACAATTTCCTCAAAAGAATCCGTTAATTCATCATAAAGTTTTTTGAATGAACTGGCCAGATGACAATTTCAGGTTGTTGATCGATTTACGTGATCTCATCTGGAAATCTATATAATGATGAAAAACAGAGAAAACGAAAAAAAAATGTAATGAGGAGATGCCAATTTTGAGCTTTGGACAGCGTGCCAGTATTAATAGTTGTTAACTGTAACTGAACAATAACTAAAAAAAAAAATGTCTTCCATCTTTAAGTTCTTTTATCACACATCGCGAGCAATAAAAAACAACAGCTTTAAATGCATTAAAATTATGTAAGCACTTAAAATACATTTTTAAAAATTGGCCTAGTGTATAAAAGCTTTGGTAACATGATCCAAAATTCGTGCGTTCGATACCTGGCCACAGAAGAGGTGAACAAATCTTGAAGATTTGAGTTACTAAAAAAAATAACTAAAACTGAGATATCCAGAAGAGGCATGGAACGAGAACAATCTACTACGGTGTACGAAATAAATGAAAAAGAATTCAGTATCAGTAAAGGCATAGCATGGACTGCTTGTAACAAAATAGATAAGATCTGGAAATCCAATCTTGATCGTAAGATCAAAATCCAAATTTTTCGCGCACTTATTGAACCAATCTTACTCAATGGATCTGAAACTTGGACTCTTTCAGCAAAACAACAGCGCCGTTTAGATGGATGTTAAACTCGTCTTCTCAGAAAAGTACTTGATCTTTCATGGCGAAATCACCCAACTCTAGAACTGATATATGGAGACCTACCAAGAGTATCAACCTTAGTTCAAAAGAGACGTGTCCAGTTTGCTGGGCATTGCGCACGTGCCACAGATGAACTTGTTTCATCGTTTGTATTAGGGAGGCACCCATCATCCCACAATCGATCTCGTAAGTTAACCTTTCCAGACAGGATACATAGAGATACATCTATCGCTAAGGAAGACCTTACAGGAGCTATGACAAATAGGGAAGGGTGTAGTGAGATGTTTCTCGGGCGAAGCTGCAGGAAGATTATGAAGATGACTGTATGTCACTTGAAGAAAGTCAGAGCATATACAGACCAAAACGTTGTGAATATGACAATAAATATGAGGACACGAGTGCGAACAATGCAAATATCTAAACTTATTTATAAATGGAACTTTGTCTGTGTGTGTGCCTGTGTGTGTGTGCCTGTGTGTGTGTCCGTTACCTATAGACTCCAAAACGGCTGAAACGATTTTCTTAAAAATTTAACACAGTTGTATTATAAGCGTCTGCGGGTGTTCTTAGCTAGGTTATGTGTCGAAGTACCCCCGATACATATTGAAAATCGATTAATTGAAAAAATCGGGTTATAGAAGGAGTGGTCCGATTTTAATCAATTTTGATACACTCATAGACAAAGTCATAAGAAACGAAATTCAGAAGTTTTAAGGTTGCACTTCTTAAAATATTGCGGAAAATTAATATATATATATATATAAAAGGCAAGATGGTTGTGTGTGTGTGTGTGTGTCTGTTTATCTGCCTGTAAGACTGTATTTTTTCAGCCCTTTTATTTTAGTTTTTGCTTCGGGATTGGCTCTACGTAGGTATAATTGTAGTTCTTAGTCTCAGCCATCATACCATTTACTAAAGAACTTATTTAGCCTTCAAAATTCAGTTTACGACAAAAAAATCTCATTTGATATCGATACCAGGAAATCAAAATTTGACTTACATCCATTCATTTTTCTTTCAGTCTACGGTTTAGCTTTAACTGGAAACAACTATTGCTTTTTAGTCTTTCGTGCCAATATCCAACGAGTCTGAGCTCCAGGATCATGGATTAGTTTTAAAGCTTTTAGTACACCCGAGAAAGACCGGGCTATAATGCTAGCTTAAAAAATAAAGACTTTTCAAGAGTTTTAATAAATTATAAAAATAACTTTCATTTTAGATACATACAAAAATACATTTTAAAATGTTTTCCATTATTCCGTTATTTTCTTGCATGGAAGGTGTTATAGAAGACATCCGCTTAAAATATATTATAAAACTTTTAAATACATTTAAAAAATACTTATCCTTTTATTAAACGTCCATAGTAATGTTAGTGAACTGTTTTAAATGCCTTTTAGTAGTTTAAGATACATTGTTTTAAAAGGATATCTGTCACTTTATATCCTTTTAAAATACATTTAAATATTTAAAATCGCTTGATTTTTAATATCTTCGCTTACGGCAGCCGAATGCAGTCGCTATAACTCGTGCAAATGTAAAAAGAAATTAATAAAAAACTGGATTTAATCATTCGACTATATCGAATCCATTGCTAAATCCGCTGCTATGAAAGTCAGTTCTCTGTGCAGGGCCAGGAAGTTTTTCCCGTCTGAGTCCATCCTGCGCATATATAAATCTACCATCAGCCCGTGTATTAAATACTGCTGATACATCTGGTCGTTTACCCCTGCTATTCACCTCAGGGTTCTTGAAAAAATCCATCAGAGAATCTGTAATGAGATCGATACCTACTTGGCAGCTCGGCTGCAGTTGCTATCTCACCGGTATAAAATGGTTTCCCTATGCCTTTTCTATAAGTAATTTCACGGCTACTGCTCTGATTAACTTAGATCACTGGTACATGCTAGGTATGAATTTACACGAACTACTAGATTAGCAACTAAGGTCCCACCCTTTTACAGTGAAAACAATAAAAATGTAACCGCAATTTCTAATCTAATAGGTTCTTTTCTCGCACTTCCCGCCTGTGGAATTTCCTTCTATATACCTCCTTGCCCGATAGCTACAATATCCAGGAATTTAAAAGTAAGGTCAGTCAATAGACAACTCTTATCACACTAACTCAAATCCATTCTCTTAAACTCTTTTGCTATCTACTCCACCCCCATCCTCAGTATTCGCATCCGTCAATTAACATCCTCCTGACATTTCCTATAACTAACCCCTCTCTATCATCACTTTCCGCTATACAACCTTCTGCACATCAGTGGCATTAGAATGGCTTTGGGCTTTGGGTGAGATGATTAAAAAGAAAGATAAATAAAAAAAATAACAGTTCGTTTTGACAAGATGAATTTCCTGGTCATCTCTTAATGCTCGCATCAAAAATTCTAGATTTCTAGTGTGGTTTCGTGCAATTATTTTCTTCGTTCCATATATATATATATATATATATATATATATACAAAAACATATCTTTATATTATGATATAGAGGATTGCAGGACAAACTGTGTCTTGTAACATTCAATGGAAAGCTATCCAGTGGAGGAAAGCTCTAAATACAAAACCAGCTCGGGGGAGAGGGTCACCGTAACCTGCTATCTTGTCAAAGAACCCTAGCTGCTGTTTCAGCTACATTATATATGATGTCCCCTAAACCTGAAATGGGTTACTTGTCTCGTGATCATGAATAATACAACATTCTATGAAAAATTGCATGCAGACTCCTTTGCAATATTTCGTATATTCTTTTAAAAATTATCTAAACCCCATCGCTGAGCGACATGAATAAACGCTACACCCAGTTAAATGCAGTCACTGTTCTCACATAATAATCCCTGAAAATTTCGTTGATATTGATTCATTAGTTCATCAGTTTTCTGCTCGGATTCAATATAAAGTTTCTTCTTTTCACTCACCCTGTACCTTTTATGTCGACAAAGATAATTCAAGGATTATCTCCCTTGTTTACTATTGCTGATTATTTTAAAACAATTTATTCATTGAAGGGTACCTTTACAGAATTAGATGCGTATTTATCAACAAAATACTCTTGTTGTAATATAACAATCTGGCCCCACCCAAGGAAGGCTGATGCAAGCGAGGGTGTTTCCGGTCGTTGAAAGGAACGGATGTCGTTGACCTTATTTCCGGCAGCAGCGGAAATAACTACAGAGGCAAACAGAACAGGTGTCTCTGAGAATTACGTGGGCGTGCGTGGGCGAGGCAAAACCGGAAGAAAAAGTCCCGGTTCTGGAAGATTATAAAAAGACCTCGGCGCACGGATTCGCCAGTAGTTGCAGTTGGCATTTGCCTCTGCTGCTATGACACTGTCAGCTCTCTGCTTCCGAGCAGAGAGCACAAACCCAGTCGTGGTTCCGCCGAAGGGTAGAACCTCGACTCGGTAAAAATAGACAGACATATTTTTGGCCCGGCTATATGGCCGGGAATACCCACATTAAAATGACCATGTGTCACATCCGGCCTTGCGTGGGAAGGCTAGTAAATACAGTAGTAGTAGTAGAGGAGCAACAGCGATCGGCCGGTGAGGAGAGAGACACAGCAGATAGGACTGCACTCCCGTCAACCCACTGGAAGCGCGCTCTCTCAATTCTCTGTTCCCTATGCTACACGGTTCATCGTCATTAATAAAAATATAACTTTATATTTTTATATATATGCGTGTTTGTTGTTTGTCGATATATAACATTGTCTCTAAGAGATCCAGTTCGTTTCCGTTCTGCTTTCAATCTTATGCATTATATTATTGTTGGCTAAGCCATTTCGCCTGAAGTGTAAACCTAGCGTTGAAATTGCGCTGAATGAGAGAACTAAGGAACAAATCGTGCATCTCAGATCGTTCGCTGATTGTTCTAATCCCAGAATTCACTGCATAAATACTAGAATCAGGAAAAAGAATGATGGCAGAAATTGAAACGTGATGTTGACCAGTACAAAAATTGAAAGTATATATGCTGCTCAGTTTTCACCATACGAGAGACATAATACCCATTTGACCTGCAAAAATATTATTTCAGTAAAACAAAACCCATACCTAGGTCAATATGGGTATTTCACTATACATTTAACCCTCTAGGGCCATTCGTATCATATTTGATACAGTATTTCCCTATAAGGAAACATTTGGTATTTCCCTATAAGGAAACATTTGGTATTCATTGACTCAGCAGTCAGTACTGCTTTCATTTGAAATTTATAAAATATTTCTCTTAAAAAATTTTTCAGGAAAATATTTCTTTCAAGGCTTGTTTTCATACTGTATCAAATATGATACGAATGGCCCTAGAGGGTTAAGCTATAAATCCTCTTACGGTCATATCACGTTTAATACACCGGGTCTCGTTCAGTCATCGCAGTTCAGCAACTTTGATCTTGGTCAGTACTTAGATGGGTGACCACCTGAGAAAACCAGGTGCTGTAAGCATTTTTTGACGGATGTGCGTTGTGGTGCAGTGGATATCTCTTCTCGAAAAGAGAAATCGGGTTGCAGAGTTCGAATTCCAGCTAAATCTCCTGCATTCACTTACGGGCTAATACCCTTGGGAAATGTATTAATCCGTCCCTTCCCTCCAGTTATGGGTTAAATAACAAGACAGATTGGATCCTATAGCTTTGGCTATCAACCAGTCTATCGCAGCATGTATTGGCAACCTGTTACGGGATAATAAAAATGCCTGAGGTCTATATAGTGGAAGACTTGGAACCCTGCTCTTAAACGAATCTTTCTCCATTGGAGGAAGCCGGCTCAACCCGACTAGGGTGAATGCTGTACAGGTAGGTAAGTATAAATCCATTGTCAATAGTTAAAATGCGTAGTTCTAGCTCCTTTATCCACTTTTCATCTTCTGTGGATATTTAAGCTGTAAACGTTATGTGAATACTGATTTTAATGAAGAGACATTTCGACTGTATTTTCGAGAGTATTCTCGATAGCGTGAAATTGGTTAAAACAAGTGAACAGACATAGTTTATTGATTGGGAAGAAAAAAAAGTAATCAAAAGGTTTCCAGTCTGTCGAAGAAACGCCAATATTATCTCGAAGATCGTTAGCCGTTTAGAATACAAAGCAGCTGAATGGGTGTTATCATACGTACAAAGTCAACTTTCTGGGAAGAAGAAAAATATTGTGCGAATCTCTCTTTGATCGAGATAAAGCCATGTAGTCGCATAGCAACCGCTCGTGACGTCACTCCTGATAGTGACCTAAGTGTTAGTAACACACTTTCAGCTAGCAGTAACCGAGGAAGAAGGTTGTTCCTTTCTGCCCAGGCCTTTGGCCTAAGCAGAATCTGCCCAAGCCTTTGGCCTAAGCAGAATCTGCCTACCGTCATGTTACGCTGAAACATAAAACACCTATCATACCTTTTGGACATAGATGAAGCCCGTTGTATCCCTTTGAGATATAATTGAATTCTGCCTCTCCGTATCTGGAGTTTTGACAATGGCCGAACCGAGGTATCTTCAATTTAAGAATTTTTCCTTTTTGTTACCTCCTGATACTTTGCTTTGCGTTAGATAAAATGGATGTAGATTTCTCCACGTTTGGACACTTGTAGTTTGTATATATGTATTATTTATGTATGTCATGATATAAAAGTCACTTTGAGAACACGTGCTCATTCATTTCATTTCTTTGGCCCACCTTGCCGTTACATGGTGACTCATCTTAATGTTATTTAACAACCCACGCGGGAATGAAACATGACATACACCTTCACTATCAATGCAACATTGTAGCATTGTGCACTCACATTTGTCTCAAGTTATTAAATCAAAATGATATCCATTTATATTACGACACTTCTGTGTTTCATTTTCAGTTCACCATAAATTCGAATGTATGGAAACCAATCATTATTAGTGAGACAAAAAAGCTCATTAAATTATTGTTTCGAAATCATCTTAGTTTAAAGAATTTTCAGAGATGAACAAATATATTAATTATCGCAACGAATAATAAGGGTGATTATAATAATAACAGATTTTAATATTTCAGGTAATATTAAGGCGCCGATTTAATAATCCTTGCTTAATGCACATTCTTTGTTAGATATTATTAATTGAAAACAATGTTTTCCAAGTAAAAGTGGTTTGAATTGTCCAGTGTTCGTGAAATTCCCGGATATATAGATATTATTATTATTATTATTATTATTATTATTATTATTATTATTATTATTACTGCACTTTATACCAGTAAGAAATAATGACGAAATAAATTTAAAAGTTCCACTGATATATATATATATATATATATATAGATAGATAGATAGATAGATAGATAGATAGATAGATAGATAGGAAAATCTACTAAAAAGTTGTAAGTTTAAAAATGTATTTTTTTGACTGTATTTATTTATTTCTATTATTATATATATACATTTGATATTTCGGACCGGTCTCGGCCTTTCATCAGAAACAAATGATTTTCAAAAAGGCCCAAGCCGGTCTGAAATATCAAATATAATAATAGAAATAAATAAATACGGTCAAAAACATACATTTTTAAACTTTTTAGTAGTTTTTCCTATACATATTAAAACAGTATACGTGGATCATCATTATGTTAGATAGATAGATAGATAGATAGATAGATAGATAGATAGATAGATAGATAGATAGACTGCTTCTATACAATACGTTAAAATTGCCCTTCTCTGATTCGATGCATTTTTAAACTTTTTAGTTGTTTTTCCTATACATATTAAAACAGTATACGTGGATCATCATTATGTTAGATAGATAGATAGATAGATAGATAGATAGATAGATAGATAGATAGATAGATAGATACACTGCTTCTATACAATACGTTAAAATTGCCCTTCTCTGATTCGATGCGCCTATGGCATAGGGAGTAGCGACTCCGACTGACACCAAATCGGTCGAGTTTAGATCCCGGCCAGAAGCAAGTGGATGTATCTAGCCACACTGATGAGCTGTGATACAGCGAAACAAGCTTGTATGTTGTAGATGACTAATATATATATATATATATATATATATATATATATAGATAGATAGATAGATAGATAGATATTATTGATCTATATACAAGCTTGTTTCGCTTTATCACAGCTCATCAGTTTTCCTAGACACTTCCACCTGCTTCTGGCTGGGATCGAGAACATAGGCACATGGAATCAGAGAAAGGAAATTTTAACCCTCTAGGGCCATTCGTATCATATTAGTGGGGGATCTGTTTATTACTTCATAACAATATAGAACTGATCCCCCACTTTATGCCCAGTAGAAGCCTTAACCCTCTAGGGCCATTCGTATCATATTAGTGGGGGATCTGTTTATTACTTCATAAGAATATAGAACTGATCCCCCACTTTATGCCCAGTAGAAGCCTTAATCATATTATATTATTAACCCTCTAGGGCCATTCGTATCATATTAGTGGGGGATCTGTTTATTATTTCATAACAATATAGAACTGATCCCCCACTTTATGACAAGTAGAAGCCTTAATCATATTATATTATTAACCCTCTAGGGCCATTCGTATCATATTTGATACAGTATGAAAACAAGCCTTGAAAGAAATATTTTCCTGAAAAATTTTTTAAGAGAAATATTTTATAAATTTCAAATGAAAGCAGTACTGACTGCTGAGTCAATGAATACCAAATGTTTCCTTATAGGGAAATACCAAATGTTTCCTTATAGGGAAATACTGTATCAAATATGATACGAATGGCCCTAGAGGGTTAATAATATAATATGATTAAGGCTTCTACTTGTCATAAAGTGGGGGATCAGTTCTACATTGTTATGAAGTAATAAACAGATCCCCCACTAATATGATACGAATGGCCCTAGAGGGTTAAAGTGTTATATATAAGCAGTGTAGTAACCAAAAGTCACCGAAAGAAATTTAATTCATTTGATGAGTAACGCATATAGATAGATAGATAGATAGATAGATAGATAGATAGATAGATAGATAAAAGTAACAGAATTTTTAGTTTATATATATACATATGTTTGTGTGTGGAGAATTTTGTCACTTAGCTGAACAACGTTATTTCATTCATGACGACTTCGAAGTTTGTGATGCCATAATTGAAATGTTTTCACTCTAACGAGTCATTTGCTTTTTCTCTTTTTGTTTTAGAGAAAAACTAAATGACCCTGAAGAGTGAAGACATCCCAATAATGTCCTCACGAAACTACGAAGTCGGCTTGAATGAAATAACGCCGCTCAGCTTAGTAACAAGTTTCTCCACAGTAATTATATTAACATCATTAATTTAATATCGAGCACTTTATGACAACAGATTGCTTGCCTAAAATACATTTCAACCAGTAAACTACTGATAAAAACACTAGTTTTGGCACTAAATACACGTGAACACACACACACACACACACACACAGAGAGAGAGAGAGAGAGAGAGAAAAAATCATTTAGATATATAGTTTTGAATTGTGATAGTTTTTGACACCACGATTGTTGCTTTTTCATTAGATTCATAGACAAAAGGCACTTTATCAAGCAGGTTTTCTTTATCGCAAGTGCTCAATATCGGGGTCGAGATAGAACTAATGTTAGTATTTCTCATATTAACTGAGCAGGTTGATGCCGACTTCGTAATTTTGCGAGGACACCGTTATGATGAGTTCACTCGTCACGCCTGTTTTTTTCCGATATATATATATATATATATATATTCTAAACATATATTGTTAAATATTAGCATGGGACAGGCTAGCCTCCCAGAGGGTAAAATGCTACGCCTCCTTGGCCTTACACTCTCGGCGGACCTCAAATGGAATGACTATATCGAATCCATTGCCAAATCTGCTGCTATGAAAGTCGGCTCCCTGTGCAGGGCCCGGAAATTTTTCCCACCTGAATCTATTCTGCACATATACAAATCTACCATCCGCCCGTGTATTGAATATTGCTGCCATATCTGGTCGAGTGCCCCTGCTGCTCTCCTTGGGCTTCTTGACAAAATACAAAGGAGGATCTGTAACGTGATTGATACTGACTTGGCAGACCGGCTGCAGCCGCTCTCTCACCGGCGTGATGTGGCTTCCCTGTGCCTCTTCTACAAGTACTCTCATGGCTTCTGCTCCGATGAGCTTAGATCACTGGTGCCGCCTAAGCAGGAATTTACACGAGATACTAGATTAGCAACTAGGTCCCACCCTTTTACAGTTAAACATATAAGATGTAACCGTAAATTCTACTCCAACAGCTTCTTCTCTCGCGCTTCCCGCCTGTGGAACTCCCTTCCACAAGTCTGCTTTCCCGACAGTTACAATCTCCAGGTGTTTAAATATAGGGTCAATAGACACCTCCTATCACACTAACTCCCAACTATTCTCAGAACACTCTCATCTACCCAACCCTCATTCTCAGTATCCTTACCCGCCTATCACCCAGCCTCTGACAGTTCCTATATTTAATCAGCCTTTCTCCAATCTACGTAGCCCCCTGCGCAGTAGTGGCAGTGACATGCCTTGCTCGGGGTGAAACGCTTATAAAATAAATAAATAAATAAATAAGACACAATGAATGACTATTATGTTTAATCATGAACCGTTCTAAACATCGTATTTTGGCTTTAATTTCAGGTGAAAGTAAAAACAAAAATTCTCCTTAATTTGGATATTTTTTTATTAAGTTGGTTCTAAGATTTCGGATTACATGAGCCATCTTCAGAGAGTTTACAAGGACGTTAACATAAAAACATCCACCATCAAAGACGATTTTATATTGTGTTGACATAAAACTTTGCTAAGCAACGATAACAGTTACCAAATAGCTTAAATTTGTAATGCGGTTCTATGACGTCACACCGCGTGAGAGCTCGAAATTAATATATATATATATATATATATATATTGTGTGTGTTTGTGCCTGTGCGTGTTTGTATAGTGTGTAATAATATACGAAATGAAAGTGAACATAATGGGACAAATGACGCGTTTCGCCGATGTCTGTTGATTTTGGCTTCTTCAGGACGCAATAAAAGACACGACTGGACAGAGGGTAAACGCATTTAGACGCGGAGCAAAAGAGAAGACACATTCTTAATTACCTTACCAGATCCGGTGACGATGCAGAAATAAGAAATGGCTCGTGAATTTTAAAGCTTCCAAAACGAAGCTTCTATCTATAAACCATCACAGACAATCACTCCTACCCCCCCACCATTAGAATGGGTCAGGCTAGTCTCTCTGAGAACAAAACACTGCGTTTCCTCGGCTTAACTCTCACGAAATACCTCAAGTGGAATGACTATATAGAATCCAGAGCTAAATCCGATGCTAAGAAAGTCGGTTCTCTGTGTAGGGCCAGGAAGTTTTTTTTCCGCCTGAAACAATCCTGCACATATATAAATCTACCATGCGCCCCTGCATTGAATACTGCTGCCATATCTGGTCGGGTGCTCCTGCTATCCACCAAAGTGTCCTTGACAAAATCCATCTGCAATGTGATAGATCTATACTTGGCAGCTCAGAAACAGTCTCTTTCTCACCGACGCAATATGGCTTCCATGTGCTTCTTCTATAAATATTTTCACCTCTTCTGCTCCGATTAACTTGTGTTCACTGGTGCCCTTTATATATAAATTTACTCGAGCCACAAGATTAGCAACTAGGTCCCAACCTTTTACTGTAAAACTAATAAATTTTAAACGCAAATTCTACTCCATCAGCTTTTTTCTCGCGCTTTCCGCCTGTGGAATTCCTTTCCATTTAATTGCTTCCCCGACAGCTACAATCTCCAAGAATTTAAATGTAAAGTCAATACTCATCTCCTATCTCACTAACCTGTATCCTCTCTTTCATGCTCCTTTCTCCGTCCGCTCGACTCTCATCTGTGTTCTCATCCTTCTCTTCCTGACACCCCCAATAACCTGTCTCTCTTTCTCATAACATTCCTCCTGTCTAACCCCCTGCAAAACAGTGGCAGTAAAATGCCTTGCTTGGATTGATATGATTATAAAAAAAAAAGAATTCTATACTATTATAATGTAGTTATGAAGTTGGGGTATCAATTCTACATGACAATCAATATATAAACTGATCCCTCACTATAAGGCCATAACCATCTTTCTCTTATCCACTTCCTGACACCCCTAATAACCTGTCACTCTTTCTCATAACTTTCCTCGTATGTAACACCCTGCAAAACAGTGTCAGTAAAATGCCTTGCTTGGGGCGATATGATTATAAAAAAAGATTCTATATTATTTTAATGTGGATATAAAGTGGGGTATCAATTCTTCATTACAATCAATATATAAGCTGATCCCTCACTTTATGGCCACAAATGATTCTTCTCTTACCAAATTCCTGACACCCCCTATAACCTGTTACTCTTTCTCATAACTTTCCTCCTATGTAATCTTCTGCAAAACAGTGTCGGTAAAATGCCTTGCTTGGGGCGATATGATTATTAAAACAAATTCTATACTATTTTAATGTAGATATGCAGTGGGGTATCAATTCTACATTACAATCAATATATAAGCTCATCCCTCACTTTATGGCCCCAAGTCATTCTTCTATTACCCACTTCCAGACACCCCCTATAACCTCTTACTCTCTCTAACAACGGTCCTCCTATGTAACCACCTGCAAAACAGTGGCAGTAAAATGCCTTATTAGGGGCGATATGATTATAAAAAAACTTATTGCCATACTATTATAATGTGGATATAAAGTGGGGTATCAATTCTACATTACAATCAATATATAAACTGGTACCTCATTATATTGCCCCAGTCATCCTTCTCTTACTCACTTCCTAACACCCCCTATAACCTGTTACTCTTTCTCATAACTGTCCTCCTATGTAATCACCTGCAAAACAGTGCCAGTAAAATGCCTTGCTTTGGGCGATATGATTATAAAAAAAATAAATTAGAAGTGTGTGTCCAAACTGTATAGTTACACTGCGTCTCGACTGCCTCTTGACTGCCTCCCCGGGAGTTACACAGATTGGTATTAATTAAAGTAGGAAGAGTTGATTCACTGTACATAGGGCACCATAACAAGAAAGTAAGTGATCGGGGACTTCCATTTGCCCCTGTTCTTGTCACTCTTAAAATTTTTCCTCTTGGTATCTCTCCCAAACCCCGCTTCACCAGCCATTTGCTCAACCCTATCAAGTATGTCTCACGCTACTTTCACCTATCTGTCATTCATTCTATCCGTCTTGTGAGTTTTACATTAGGATAAAATTATCAAAATAAAATAGGTAAATGTTATTGTCAACATCTGTTGAAAAACAAGAAAACATCAATTGTCTCTGGTCCTGAAATTCGGAAAGCGTTAATTACACTGTAGTATTTGTATACGTATGAAATATAAATAATTAATTATATGTTTTCCAAACTTTACTCTCAAAATGTACTAAGAATCAGGGAGAAATTCCCTGGCTATAGACAACAATTAAGAAAAACATATCAGAATTACTTAATGAGAAATATTATCAATTCTACTTTTAGAGTCTTACTTGGTCTATCTTATAATATTACTGCCATGAAGAAACTCTTATTAAGTAATATTTCTTTCACCATAACGATTATCAGTCTATCTGCATTAAATGTCTGCAATGGCAAGCGACGAATCGTATATGATACGGGTCAGATAAATTATGACTCAACCTGCTCTTCCTATGTCAGCTAATTTTGTTCTGAATGAATTATATGTTCGCGAATGTTCTAAATGGATGCTCGACTTAAGCTTACAAATTTTCCATTTGAATAAAATATAGCTGCAATCCGTGTGAAAGGTTAACATATAAAAACGAAAAAAAGAATTTAAAACTTTTCTTATTTACTGTGATTTCCTAAAATCGTTTGCGTATGCGTTTAAAATCGACTTGGAATTGGCGCAAAGGTGCGAAGCCTTTGCATCCAGTGAGGATCGAATTAATCACTATGTCTTAAATGATTCAGGGCTTTGATTCCTAAACGATACGACGCACTTCATAGGTGCGGTGAAAGAAGATGGCAGGTGAAGAGGAATGATTGAAAAAAAATTACAAATTTCGAAACAGTTTTCAGAAATTCATCAGCCAAAAATAAATATAATTTCAAAATTTAAAATGTTATTATCTGTTACTTGTAATTGAATACATGAGTCCCGGTATGAATAGTTATAAATAATTTTTTTACATATTTTATCACTGATATATTTTTGTATTATATCAAGTATTAAGAATAAAGTGTTTTGACAGAGGGTGAAGAGTGCGACACGGAGATCCGAAGACGCATTGGCATGGCCAAAGACGCATTTCAGAAGCTAACCAGAGGATTGAAAGACAGGAACATTTCATTTGAAACAAAGAATGCTGGATTGCTATGTGATATCTGTCCTTTTGTGTGGAAATGAATGCCGGGCAAACTCATCAAAGATGAAGGAGAGGATTGAGGCAGCAGAAATGTGGTTTTACAGAAGGATGATGAGGATACCATGGATGGAGCACGTGTGAAACGATGAGGTGTTGAAAAGGATGCAATCGAGAAGAAAACTGATAATAAATACCAGGAAGAGACAAATGAGGTTCATCGGACACGTAATGAGGAAGGAAGGCCTGGAGAACTTGATACTCACAGATCGGGTGAATGTATCTTTCGCTTTTCCAATGAACATTCGGAATTCTAGATGATTAGCTTCAGAAGCACAATTTAGCAAACTGGGGACACTGCCACAAAGTTGATTAGTAAAACATTAGATATTATACATTAAATATAACTTACTAGCGGACATATTGAAATCAGAAACTTCATCAGTGCGGGTCTTTCATTAAACGATTCTAGAAAGTATAAAGTCTATCTAAGCAAAACCTTTCTTAAGAAAACAAGAAAAGGTGGAGAAGCTTTTCTGTAAGTCCATCAAGAGCATTTTTCAATCACAAAAAAACATAATTGCAGATAAGATGGTGTTGTTTGAAAGCATCAAGTCTATTACTCACTAGAAACTAAAACGTGAAACTTATTCTTTCAAACAATGCTAATCACAGGTCAATTTTGGCATTGTTATCTTTTTAAATTTAGCTTTAGAAAACGAAATGGTACAAAATGAAGAGGGGACAATGTTTTCTTTTTTTGTTTTTGTTTTGTGGTAATCCTTTAACTCTAAGCAAGGCGATAAAGTCACTAACACCCAAGGTGGTCATTGTAAGTTAAAAAAAATATTAATTAAGGAGTAGGGACATTAAAATAACTGAATTCACGATAGATGTTAATTGATATTGTATATGTATATTTGAAGATCAAAGTTGATCAGAAATCAAGAAGCCGAAAGAAAATTCCACAAACCTAAGGTGAAAGGGAGGGAAAGACAGACAGACAGACAGACAGACAGAAAAAGATAGAAATAAAGAGAATAACTCTTAGTGAAAAACTTACTCTTGCATCGAGTAATATCAAATGTAAAATGATGAAACATAACTGACAATCTAGTACTGCGCTTAAGTATGTTAAACTGAGGCACCAAAGAGCAAAGCTAATCAAAATATTCAATGAACAGAATGAGAGACTTAAAAAATTGTAAGATATGTTCTGCTCAGTAACATTGTTTTCTGTGAAAACCATTTGTCCAAGAAGGCAGAATGTGTCCCACCCCAGGAGATTAGTATCAACCACGTTCTTTTAGACGATTACCTTGCAAATGATGCAATATAAACGTTCCCTCTAGTGTCTGTGAAAACGTTTTTTCCAAGTAGGCAATATGAGTCCCTCTCCTGGAGATTAGTATCAACCATGATCTTTAAGACGATTACCTAGCAAATAATTCAATATAAACGTTCCCTCTCGTGTCTGTGAAAACCTTTTCTCCAAGTAGGCACAATGAGTCTCTCTCCAGATTAGTATCAACCATGTTATTTTAGACGATTACCATGCAATTGATTCAATATAAACGTTCCCTCTGATATCTGTGAAAATCATTTGTCCAAGTAGGCAAAAAAATCATTTGTCCAAGTAGGCAAAAAAATCATTTGTCCAAGTAGGCAAAAAAATCATTTGTCCAAGCAGGCAAAAAAATCATTTGTCCAAGCAGGCAAAAAAATCATTTGTCCAAGTAGGCAAAAAAATCATTTGTCCAAGCAGGCAAAAAAATCATTTGTCCAAGTAGGCAAAAAAATCATTTGTCCAAGCAGGCAAAAAAATCATTTGTCCAAGCAGGCAAAAAAATCATTTGTCCAAGCAGGCAAAAAAATCATTTGTCCAAGCAGGCAAAAAAATCATTTGTCCAAGCAGGCAAAAAAATCATTTGTCCAAGTAGGCAAAAAAATCATTTGTCCAAGCAGGCAAAAAAATCATTTGTCCAAGTAGGCAAAAAAATCATTTGTCCAAGCAGGCAAAAAAATCATTTGTCCAAGCAGGCAAAAAAATCATTTGTCCAAGCAGGCAAAAAAATCATTTGTCCAAGTAGGCAAAAAAATCATTTGTCCAAGTAGGCAAAAAAATCTTCTCTAGAAGATTAGTATCAACCATGTTCTTTTAGACGATTAACAGTTTGCGGTTTTGTTTTGAAAGTGTTACAGTTAATAGAAAATTTCTAGATAAGTCTTTCAACGAAATATGAACATTCCTAACTCCAAGTATATTGCATGTACAGATTTGAAACTTGGTGACAATAATTAATATTCACTGTAGATTACAAAAGACGTTAGGATTTTAATTAATGTTCACTTTATCAATTCATCTATATATTAATAGAAAACCTCAGCTTTTATAACAAACTCTTTAATCTTCATGTTTTTTTGTATTTTTGATTTGAAAATTTTCAATGACATTTTATTAAATTGGAATTTTAACAAATAACATCTTCAATATCATTTCCATCATTTATAATGCAAAGTCTGATACATTTTTGCATGATTCATATGAACTCGATGCAATAACTCCGTCAACTTTAGTACATTTACTATTTATGCATTCAATCAGGTCTGTTGTCTCTGTGGTTTCCATCGAGTTCATCTTCTTTAGTCAAGAAAGAAAATTATCAGTTTTTTGACAAAACCACGTTTACGATCCTGCGGTAAAAAATACAGTTAATGAGATTTTTTTATGTGTCCAGACTTTAGGAAGAACCTGTAGAATAGACTTTGCATTGTCCTTCAGATAAACGAGTTTCAGGTTTCTAGTCATTACAGCAGGAAAAATCAGGATGATATATATATATATATATATACAAACTAAATCTAAAAGTGTGCCAAATCCGACCGCGGTTTCACTCGCCGGATTGCCAGGACAAGGCTCGGCTTTGGCTCACTTTTAGATTTAGTTCGTGTCTTTGCTCTACTTTCGTACTTTCGTACTTTCGTATTGAGATCTTTACTGTTAAGGTTTTCGTCTTGGTATTTTTTTCTTTCGAACACAGCTTTTGCTTTGTTTGTTTCTTTGTTTGATTGCCCTCTTCCCATTTGGTATTACCTTTTGGGATTGACGACTAAATTTACCGTTTTGTTAACTGTAGGACTTAATGATTTTAGTCATTGTTATTGACACTGTTTTTTTGGTACGTTTTACAATAATTATATATATATATATATATATATATATATATATATATATCTGTGCGTGTATACACACACACACACACACACATATATATATATATATATATAGTCAAATAATTATGAAATTAGAAGTACATTGCGACACGGAAATTTCTATGTTTCGAGATAGAATCTCGTCATCAGGCAATGTTGGATGTTGGTTGTGAAAATGATTTTCATTTAAAATTCATTTTCACAACCAACATCCAACATTGCTACTTTTCTCTCTTTTTCTATTTTATTTTCTCTCCGTTTGTTTTTGTTTTTTTGTCTCTATTTTTCTATCATTTTCTTTTTTTTTTTTCTGTTATTTTGTTCTCTCTATTTTTTCCATGATTTTGTTTTTTTATTAAACTTTCTCGTTCTCTGATTTTTTTCTTTTAATTTTCCTGTATTTTCTCCTTCATGCTCTCTCTTTTCTTTTCTTTTCAGTCGTTTTTCTCTTTACTTTTCTATCTTTTCTCTTTTCTTTTTCTCTTTTTCTTTGCGTCATTTATATTATTCTCTATTTTCTGTTTTTTTCTTCATTTGTCATCTTAAACTTTCGTATTATTATTACTATTATTATTATTATTATTATTATTATTATTATTATTTTTATTACAATTGCCAACTGAATATTTATTTTTTGCTTATTCTTTTGTAATCTTAATTTTCTTTAATTTGCTTTTTATGTTATTCTTTTCCTTCGTTTGAATTTCTTTCTTTTGGCTTTATTCATTCTGATCTCCGCTATGGTCTTATTTCTTTTCGTGTTAATTATCTCCTTTTAGGTTAGAAAATATATTTCATTTCGTTTCGCAAGTTTCTACTTTTCTTTTTTCCTTTTACTCTGATCTTTACACACTTCCGCTTGATGTATCTACTTCCGCTTTGGTTTGCATG
Organism: Ascarosepion bandense; assembly: GCA_037127315.1. NCBI lineage: Eukaryota > Metazoa > Mollusca > Cephalopoda > Sepiida > Sepiidae > Ascarosepion > Ascarosepion bandense. The sequence goes on from JBBBDQ010001888.1 coordinate 192,929, forward strand.
TCTCAGTTTCCATTCATCGAAATATTTCCTTATAATCTATTCAATTTCTCTTCTTTCCTTTTTTGTTTTCTGGTAAGACTCTATCGTCAAGTAGTTCATCTCTCTCTATCAACCATTCATTGGTTTTGCTATCAGTTTTCTTTCTATCTTTCTTTCTTTCTAGTTCTTCATCTTCTAGTTCTTCATCTTTCTAGTTCTTCATTCTTCCTTTTCTTTATCGTCTTTTCTTTACAGTACGTTTATTCAGTTCTTTCGTTTTTCAATTTCATGTCTTTGTTAATCATGACTCAATGAACACGCATTTTTTCACATTGGACTACAATAAACAATCCCTTAGCAATGCTTTCAAACATTGATGAGATTGTTGCAATAAGGAAATTCACTCTAACAGAAGTCCTTATAAAACTCTGAAATTGTTAACATATGGTGTTTTATGAAGACAACTTTTATGAAGACAACTTTCCTGACACCCAGAATAACAATACGGTCAAAAGCAGACGTATATTTTCGCAATAGACATTGCAATGTTTTATTAAAAGTACTGCATTAAAGAGGGCAGTCGATAGAACAGAGAAGGAAAACATTGATTGCATTATCAGCAAACATTTAAATATTTTGTCAGAAAATTATTAAGAAAAATAATTAGCAGAATAACATTCTCTATGCTTTTAATTTAACCATTTTATCATTTCCATTTCACATCATCAAATATTTTCTTTCTATCTACCTATCTACCAATCTAAACGTCATCGTGTTTCTTATCAAATTATCTCTAATTCTATTCATTATCTTTCTCTCTTCCTCTCACTCTCTCTCTCTCTCTCTCTCTCTCTCTATATATATATATATATATATATATATTAATATCTATCTAAAATAATTTATAAATGGAACTTTGTGTGTGTGTGTGTGTGTGTGTGTGTGTGTGTGTGTGTGTGTCACTGAGTGTGTGTCCGTTACCGATAGACTCCGAAACGGCTGAATCGATTTTCTTGAAAATTTACACAGTTGTACTATAAGCGTTTGCAAGTGTTCCTAGCTAGGTTTTATGTTGAGGTAGCCCCGATAAATATCGAAAATCGATAATAAAAAAATCGGGTTATAGAAGGAGTGGTCCGATTTTAATCATATTTGATACACTCATAGACAAAGACATAAGAAACAATATTCAGAAGTTTCAAGGTTGCAGTTCTTACAATAATGCAGAAAATTTTATATAGATCCCAGGAAATCAAAATTTGACTTACATCCATTCATTTTTCTTTCAGTCTACGGTTTCGCTTTAACTGGAAACAACTATTACTTTTTAATCTTTCGTGCCAACGTCCAAAGAGTCTGAACTCCAGGACCATGGATTAGTTTTAAAGCTTTCATTACACCCGAGCAACGCCGGGCTACACTGCTAGTATATATATATATAGTTGCCACCTAAATTTTGCCTGTGATTTTAATGGATGCTCGTATTTGAGTGGTACGCTTTGTCTTATTTACAATTAAAAAGTACATTATTCCAGAAATCTTGTTTGGAAAATATCAATCTTCCGGCAATATTCGAATTTGCATACTTCCATAGACCGGAGAAATGCCACCATTAGATCTGGTTTACCACTCAACCACAGAAGTTATCATAGTAAGAAAAATTCGAATTAAGCTTTTTAAATACACATGCTCCTTACTTGTTATTAGAACAACTATCTCTGTATCTTAATTTAAAGAAACGCAACCGAAGTCAATATTAAGTAATTAAACCGAAATTTACGAAATTTGTATTAACCGACATATTTAACATTTTGTTTGAACGTTATTTTAACTCTTTGTAGCATATTGGTTACGATTGTAACCAATATGTAATAAAGGTTAGAGAAAGGTTACAACTGTAACCAATATGTAATAAAGGTTAGAGAAAGGTTACAACTGTAACCAAGATACAACAAATGGTTAAAAGGATACTTGTATTTGCTTGATAATCTGTTTATCTTTGTATAATTAAACATATGTAACAACCAACATGGAGTGTTTAGATTTTAGACAGTTACTAGCGGAGAAGTACGAACATGCTCCCGTCTTGTCATGTTCAACTTTAAGGGTGTCACGAGAATGTGAACTGGGAATCGATTAGTGCTCTGTAGCTCTTAGTTATAGGAACTTTCAAGTAATTGACGGGCGTCTGTGTGTCCAGCGTTGACTTGGAGTGCAATATTATGCGACGTCTCAACACAATGGCCAAACATTTGACGTTGTTCTGTGTAGGGCTATGAACTACACGTCTTTCTGTTTTCATTCCTACAAGAGGATGATGATGTGCTGTATCCAGCAGAATAAGACATACGCGCAACGTTTATCTCTGGAAGATGTTAACTAACTACCCTTGGAAGCATGATCCCCATACCCGATTTTCCTGCATATGCATGATATAAATTCACTAAGTTACTGATTCTTATTCCCTTTAATATGCCCTGGGAGTCGTGTCTATATTTCTGAGATGAGGTTGTATTTACAGTATTTACATTAATCAGACTATTGTCTTCATCTTTGTTGTCATTTGTACGACGTTTAATAATAGATCATTCTATTTGTCTATATTTCTGAGATGAGGTAGTATTTACAGTATTTACATTAATCAGACTATTGTCTTCATCTTTGTTGCCATTTGTACGACGTTTCGGCCGTTGTACGCTCCGGCCTTCTTCAAGTGCTTGAAATTTCAAACCCTTTTTAAAAATCACTGGGGTATAGGAACTACATTCCTTGCGAAAAAGCTTCGATTGTAAGTCATAACTAACCCAGCAAGTTACTTGTTCACCGCTGCTGTAGGCTGGTATTGAACTCACAACTCAAAGAGTCAAGTCATGTCAAAATTCCTAGAACACGAAGAAAGCCGGAGCGTACATCGGCCGAAACGTCGTACAAATGGCAACAAAGATGAGGACAATAGTCCGAATAATGTAAATAAAATCCTGGGTGTCTTTAATTTCCCAAAATATTTCTTTATTATTTGTTCCAGAAATTGTCCTTCGAAATTCTAAAACATTAACGGAATCAAAGCATAAGTCTAAAATCGTAATATTGGTTAATGTAAGTGTATATTAATATTAGCTTGTCTATGTGGGATTGAGATGATATATTTGTTTCATAAGTTTATTTCGCAAAAACTTTGTATGTGTGTATATATATATATATTTATATATGCTTAGTAGACATTATATTTGCTGTTTGTTTTGCATGTTTATTTGAGAACGTTTTACGTCCATATCATTTGTTTTGCATCAATATACATTAGATTCTTTAAGAATAAATTCAATAATGGCTGTTGATATAATATCATGTTTTTGATGTATGTTCGTATCTTGGATTAAACAACATTGGAAAATTTCACGAATTCTTTGCATGATATTTTTTCTTTGGTTATATTATTTTCTTTTTAACATATTAAACTACATTGGACGTTGAATATTCATTCTTGCATTGCGTTTTGAAACTTTTCTAATTGAACATTCTTGATGTTCTCCCATCCAACTCATCACCACTGTCTGCCAGCAAGGAGCTGAAAATCTCCTCTCACCATTGGAATCAATAATGTTTCGTAAATCGGTGAAATACATCGATACCACCCCAATTTATTTGTTATAAATCTTTTGGACCTGAAAGCTATCGCTTTTTATATTCTATAATAATTAGCCCCGTGTCTCTTCTACAAATATTTTCACGCCTTCTGCTCCGATGAACTTAGCTCATTGGTGCCCCTTATATATGAATTTACTCGAGCCATAAGATTAGCAAAGAGGTCTCGCCCTTTTACTGTGAAACCAATAAAATATAAACTCAAATTCTACTCCAAAGCTTATTTTCTCATTTTAAACAGAGACTCGTTGCATTTTAAATTATGACAATTCATTATTCAATTTTATCACCTGGTGAATAGGTAAAATAATATTTAAAAAATATAGGAATAGAGTTTGAGTTTTGTTTAACGGCATATCAACACCTCTGTGGGTTATTTAATGTCAAAAAGGTGGGGTTTTAAGGTATTTGTTTAATGTTCGGTTATAGTTGATTTAGTCACATTTGGATGAAAAAGTTTATTCTTTTTTTATTTTAGAAAACCGAAGATGTCTTACTGTTTTGTATTAAAAAAATTATTGCTGGGTAATAATTTTTTTCTATCAAAAATGAATTATGGCATTTTTCCTTCAAAAATATGTTATGGCAATCATTTTTCCTTCAGAAAAGTATTGATAGTAATATTTTATTTTCAAAAATGTATATTTTTCTATAAAATCCTATTTTTATGTATATATTTCTATAAAGAGTGTATCTTTATATTTTCATAGTGTTTTGACCCCAGTTTGGGGGTTAAATATTTCCCCATAACTGGGACCTAACAAGTGCAGCCACTCCGGGTCAGGTTGGACCTGGGAAGAACAGCAATTAAGAGGTAGCTCCATGCTCCTCACAAACTCCCAATCAGAGGCCTTCCTGCCAGATGCAGTTTATCGTCATACCCAGGACTCATAGGAAGCGACAAACAGAGATATCGAGAGAATGAGAAAGATTCGTAGAAGCAAGAATAAAATTTAGTGTAGGATAGATAAGTAGATAAAGAGTAAGAGAATGAGTGAAAACTATCGATTTTCTTTTTACTTTACATTTAAAAGAAAAGAATTAACAAACAAGGAAGACATGAAGAAAGAAAAATGCGTTAGATGAATATCAAATGTGAGAATTTTGTCCACAGAAAAAAAAAATAATGAGACACATAGATCGGTTTAAATGAGATGTGGTAATTAACATATTTAAAAAGACACGAAGATGGATACATGCAATGGTTAGACATGGACAGAGGTATAGCAAGATACTAGCTAAGACAGCTAAGTATGAAACATATATGATGGCGAAAATGGATAGATAGGAATATGTGATAGATGGATAGACAGGTAAATATGAATATAGTAATATATATACATAGATTGTTATGAAGATAGAGATATACAGATACATTAATGATCTCCCCGATGCCATAAGATCCCAAGTAGGTATGTACGCCGATGACACCACAGTTTAGTCCCCCCTCGATCAAAGATCTGGTGTGGGCGACCAAGCAAACGTCGCTGCCGAGCTTGAAAATTACCTTCAATCCGTAGTGGACTGGGGTAAGAAATGGCTCGTAAATTTTGATGCTTCCAAAACGAAGCTGCTATCAATTAATCATCATAGACAAGTGCACCTACTTCCCATTAGCAGGGAACAGGCTTGCCTCCCAGAGAGTAAAACACCACCACTTCTTGGCCTCACACGCTCAGCGGACCTCAAGTGGAATGACTATATCGAATCCATTGCTAAATCCGCTGCTATGAAAGTCGGTTCTCTGTGCAGGGACCGGAAGTTTTCCCGTCTGAATCTATCCTGCACATACATAAATATACCATCCGCCCCTGTATTGAATACTGTTGGCATTTCTGGTCGGGTGCCCCTGCTATTCTCCTCAGGGTTCTTGACAAAATATAACGGAGAATCTGTAATGTGATCGATACCAACTTGGCAGACAGACTTCAGTCACCCTCTCGCCGGTGTGACGTGGCTTCCCTGTGCCTCTTCTATAAATACTTTCACGGATTCTGCTCTGATGAACTCAGATCACAGGTGCCCCATAGGTACGAATTTGCACGAGATTAGCAACTACGTCCCACCCTTTTATATTGAAACTGATAAAATGTAACCGCAATTTCTACCCTGACAGCTTCTTTTCTCGCACTTACCGCCTGTGGAATTCCCTTCCACATACTTGCTTCCCCGACAGCGACAATCGCCAGGAGTTTAAATGTAAGGTCAATAGACACCTCCTAACACAGTAACTCACATCCATTCTCTGAAACACTCTTCCCATCTACGCAACCCTCATCCTCGGTATCCTTACCCGTCTATCACCCTCCTTCTGACATTTCCTATATCTTACCACTCTTTCCCATCACTTCCCCCTATGTAACCTCCTGCGCAATAGTGGTAGTGGAATGCCTTGCTGGTGGTGAAATGATAAAATATAAATATATATATATATAAACATGGTAATAGATTGAATCATTATGAACATAATGATAGACAGATATAAACATTGTGATATATATGAACTCAGTAAAATAAACATAATGTTACATACCTATAGATGAACATAATGTTACACAGATATGTACATTGTAATAGACAGGAATATATATATATATATATATATATATATATATATATATATATATATGTATATATATATAAATTTGAATATATAGATATACATGAATATGAATATAATGATATATATATAGGTGGAATAGTAGACTTTGAAAACACAGTAGCTACTCACGCATCTACGGATTGTTTATTCAGTAATAAATTTGAACACTTTTGGCTACTGGCGTGTGTTTACATTGTATATAGCACGCTAAAGTCCGCCTTCCTCTACATAGCTCAGAGGTTGAATCGCTGAATGATGTCAATTCGGTCGAGATTCAGTCTTGGCTAGAAGCAATCAGATTTCTAATCCTACTGATGAGCTGTGATACAGCGAAACAGATCTATATGTCTACACACACACATACACACACACACACACACACACACACATATATATATATATATACAGATAGATAGATAGATAGATAGATAGATAGATAGATAGATAGATTATGAACTTGATAAATATGAACCTAATGATAGATTGCAGTGAACAGTGAAAAATAGATATAGATAGATAGATAGATAGATAGATAGATAGATAGATAGATAGATAGATTATGAACTTGATGATAAATATGAACCTAATGATAGATTGCAGTGACCAGTGATAAATAGAGATAGATAGATAGATAGATAGATAGATAGATAGATAGATAGATATGATAGATAGATAGATAGATAATGAACGGAAAGAAATAGATAGATAGATAGATAGATAGATAGATAGATAGATAGATTATGAACTTGATGATAAATATGAACCTAATGATAGATTGCAGTGAACAGTGAAAAATAGAGATAGATAGATAAATAGATAGATAGATAGATAGATAGATAGATAGATAGATAGATAGATAATGAACGGAAAGAAATAGATAGATAGATAGATAGATAGATAGATAGATAGATAGATAGATTGATAGATAGATAGATAGATAGATAGATAGATAGATAGCAGAGTGATAGATAGATAGATAAATATGAGCAGAGTAGATAGATAGATAGATGAGATAGATAGATAGATAGATAGATAGATAGATAGATAGATAGATATGACAGAGTGATGAGATAGATAGATAGATAGATAGATAGATAGATAGATAGATAGATAGATAGATAGATAGATAGATAGATATGTTCCCAATGTTTGTATGAAATGAAGTGATGATGGATTAAATAGCAGCGCCGAAATAATTTGGTCATGCATCTATCCCATTCGTATAAATTAAGAAGAGGAAGAAAGGATAAAAATTGGTAAATCGAGTGATTTGCACAGAGATAAATTATTAAAACATCTCCAACAGCTCAGCATTTATATGAATGGGGAACGAGAGCAATATTTGAATTCTTTCGACCTGGTCTTAAACGGTAACTGGAAGATCATATGAATTGAAACAGAAGTAAGACTGATTATCCATTAAATTTCTGCATTCATAGTTAAATGATTCGAAAAGTACTTACACAGCTGAAAAGAAATAAAAGGACATAATTGAAGAAGGGATAGTATTTATATTGGCAGATGGTTGAACTATAGATAAAAACATTCGACGCTTAGGCAGTTGCTTAAACAGATACTTTTCAGTTGATTTATAACAGTTAGAACTAAACGCACTACACCTATTTCTCTCCGTCCATAGAGAAGCGCGTGTTTGTGAATGCTCAGGTTTTCAAATGCGCAGAAAGACATATCCGTCCTGATAGAAAAAAAAAATCAATGAATCAGAGTATCTGACATTGTTTTCGGGAGGAGAATGTTTAATCGAATTAATATGGAGTGATGACATCTATTTCGAAATTGATTTAAAGGTTTGCTCGCCAAAGCATTCGAACGCTCACTCCCTCGGCGAATCAAAAAACCGGAAGTCGGTGAACAAGTCCAAATACATTTATTCTAACTTAGCTCAAATCCAACGTTCCGAAAAATTCCTGAGAAATCAAATAAAACGCCAGCAAGTGTTTATCTCTACGCCTTTTAAATAAGGATTTGGGAAAGATAAAAAAATTGAATGATTTATCCCTATTTTTTTTTTTCGATTTTTAAAATTTACCTTGATTTTTTTCAAGTGTATTTAAACACGTTAAGTACTTACGAAAAGATCGAGAATTTCAGTTGAACAGAAATTGTTTAAGAGTAACAGTTTCTGGTGTCTGGAATACTACTTCTATAACTTAAAAATAATTGGTCTCACTCCAAGCAAGGCTTAAAAGCCTCTAAGACACAAGAGATTTCTGGGGGTGGAAGAATTAGAAATAGAGAATTTATGAACGAGCTTGAATAGGAAGGAGTAATCAGAGGGATAGTATATATGCATTGGCACTGAATTTAGAGTTTTGAAGATTAAAGTTGGCTGGAAGGCTTGGAGGCGAAAGAGAATTCCACAAGCGAGAAGTGCGAGAAAAGTAACTGATATAACAGAATTTAGCCAAATTTAGCAAACACAGCTGTAAACCGATGAGATCTAGTGGCCAGTCTAGTCAGTCAGTCAGTTAAGTGCCATACGTGATACACACTTGGGCGATCATGTCCCGAAAGAGACTTGACTGACTAGGCAGAAGATTATCCCGCAGTAGGTTGCCATTGCTTTCTGCGGTAGACTGGTTGACAAACCAAGGCTATAGAACCCAATCTGTCCTGTTATTTAACCCATAACTGGAAGGAATAGACGGATTAATACCTTTCCCAAGGGTATTTGCGCATAAGTGAATGCAATGAATTCAGCTGGAATTCAAACTCGGCTCCCCGATTTCTCGTTCCGAGCCGATATCCAATGCACCACAACGCACATCCTCTAGTACTGTGCTTAAATTGAGAGTCTAACTACGACAGCGAAGGTCTCATCCGATCAATTACCATTAAAGTATTTACAGAAAAGTCACACAGAGTCAAACTTACAGTGTCTGGAAACGGATAGCTACTCCTGTTATTAATACAAATAACAAGAATAATAATGTTAATAATGATTGCTTACGGTCATATCAGGTTGAAACATTGGTTCTTGTCAGATTAACAAGGTTAGCAATGTTGAAACCGGGTCAATACTCTTATGGATGACTAATTGACAATAGCCAACGTGATAAGCCTAGAAAATAAGCAATGTATAAAATCTTGCTATTTATACTTGCAGACGACCTCAATGTGTCCGACTTCTGGACTGATAAGGAATTTGGCGAGGGATCGATTGCATTTGATTAATAATGATGATGATAATTAACCGAAATTGCGGATTGAAGTTTTCTGAATCTGAAACGTCCAGACCACTATAGTCTTAGTAATTTTAGGGACACTGAGATTTATACCTCCGAAATTAAAATCCTACTTTGAGGAAATCAGAATACTGCCTATAATACCGTCGTTTCAGACAACCCTGCTCTTTAATCCATAGCTAAAGTGGTAATTTTTTTTCTGAAAGCGCAGCATAGTTGTAACACAAAGCCAAGCACCCAGTGTGGATCAGAATCAGTATTCAATTGTAATGATTGTTGTGAGATAAGCTTGGTAACCATTACACCATGTCGAGGTTCCCTAGTCAAGGCTTTTTCAAATTTTTGACTTACGGACCCCTTTATTTTTCCACTGTAAACACTTACGAAATTTATACATAAATTTTTACTGAAAAAGCTTATAGTTTTGCATTAACGTAGTAAAAACTGGTTTTAAGCTTACTTTAGACATAAGTGTTCAAATAAAATAAATTAATACTGCATGCTGATACAAAATGTAACAAAATTAAATTTAAATTACTTTGAATTTCATGTGATGAGTTAATCCACGGATCCCCTATCTTATCCTTGCGGACCCCCTGTGGTCCGCGGGCCACATTTTCAAAACCCCTGCAGTCCATAGTTAAATAGTGCACAGATTGTTTCAGGCATGTTACCCGATCTATTCGTGCGAAAGTAAACTTCACAAGATAGGCTGGAATTTTAATACGTCACGCTGATTTCGCTTTCCGCCCCAGAAGTCGTTACATTAACAGCACATATTGGGTGGGATTGGGTACTCTATGTGTCTTGCATTCAGAATGAAAAAGCGATTAGGTAACGTACCTCGAGATGGTTTTTGTTGTGTCGTGAATATATGATACAAACAAATGAGTGGTTAGTCCGAATGATAAAGTCTAAGGAACAAGCGATTAAATCAACAATAATGTTTATTGTACTAAAGTACAAATATAAAGAGTCCACACAATAATCACTATGTTCAAAAATGGCGCGTAGAGTACTTCCGTCCATTTCTGGTCGTCTTCCGGTCATCAGCTTGCTCGTGATCTCCTGCGTGGTGTATTTATAATGGGTGACAGTCCATTGCTAGTGGCAGACAGGTTCTTCCATTACAACAGTTTTAAAAGTAACTGAAATAACAGTCATTTCATGCTTGTAAAATACCATTTCTGCGGCGTCTAAAGTTTTAAAAAAGCTTCGAAATACCACGGGAAATAATAAACAAAACCTGACAGGGCAGCTTATGTTGATCACGAAAAAGTGGAATTTAAATATTGTTACTATGAGTGTAATATTAGGATAAATATGGGTGGCCCCAAGATATCTTAGTAGAACATTTACATAGCTAAATCATTTACAGACAAAATTCGTATTGGTCTGAGCAATAGATCAGTTTATGAAATATTGTATGGAATTTCTTAGTACAAGCTAAATTGTATATTGTGTTAGTGTATTGAGTTTTGCTTCATATCAACCTCTGCCAAATCACTGAAAATCGAAATTATACTTGGATGGATAGGTCGACATTTGTCGTCCAAGTATATATATATATATATATATATATATATAATTTCACTCCAAGCAAGGTAATCAAGCCACTAAGGCAGTAAGAAGGCAGTAGATATTGATTGCGATTGCATTTAAATTTTTGGAACATCGAAATTGTCACGGAAGCAAGAAGTCGAAATAGATTATTACAAGCGAAAGTTGAGATAGAGACTGTGTGCGTATAAATTACGGTTACATCTAACAATTTCACCAGTAAAATAATTAAATCATTTCAACATCTACTACTGCGCTTAAATTCATAAAGTTTAATTATCATAAAGGAAAGATCATCATGGAAGCATTTCTAGAAAAGGCCCAGGGAAACTACGCTAAGGTGATGTGAAAGTGTCTAAATCCGAGATACCATGTCAAGACCAATATCATTGCAGGTTCTTCTTTGAATTTTATCAAGAATCTCTAAATATATAGCATAAACACCAGAGCAAACAAGATGTGACAGCAATATTCAAAGCAAGGACGAATGCTAAACTTACAATATGTAAGACTAGCATCATAGCCCGGCGTTGCCCGTGCAACATTTTAGTAGTAGAATAAGATGCCAATGTGAGAAGTAGATAGAAATCATTTATTGAAAGTTGGAAAAAAGAGCTGAAGCTGCTAGTAGCCATTTTTTGCATTAAGAAGAAAGCATTGAATGTATGTTGCTGTAGTATTCGAACGGAGTATAAAGTGTAGTTTTAACATAAAAATAAAAATTATTTATTTTGTTTTACTGAAATTAGAAATATAAAAACTATTACGCTCTCAGTTCAAAGATTTTCGAAGAATATTTAAAAATGTGGTCATTTAATTTTAGAAGAAACATTTACATTAATGCCACACGAATTACAGACAGTTGATTTCCTGCATGAAATATTTAGCGAAAAAAAAAAGCTTTATCTTTTTTTAATTTTATTTTCTAAAATAGGAAATATTAAATCTGGAAAAGAAATGACTTAAATAATTAAATTACCCATTGGCATTTTTTTTTTTTTTTACATATTTTGTTTTTGTTTGAAAAAACACTTTTTTTAAAATTATTTCTTTTGTTTCTAAATTACGGGGAAAAATGTTTTGTTGACCAAATGAATTTTTAAAACGTCGGAATAAAAATTAAATATAAAGGCTCATTTTTTTTTAATAAATAAATATTTTAGTTGCGTTTGACACGTGTGATTTGATTTCTGTGACGTAATTTAGCAACACTCTTAGATGTTTTACGGTGCAAATGTAAACAATCAGCTCCATTGGCCAAAAGTGCGAAGGGGAAAATTGCTTAACTTAAACTCAAAAGGTATGTGTCGACCTGGCTTCCCTGTAGATATGTGTCCCTAGAAAGTTTGAATGACGTAGTTTAAAAAATGTAGGCTTGCATAGCAAATAGTCACACACAGACTCACAGATTGCCTTTTATATATAGAGATTAGTCTATCGCGACACAGTGAATTATGTTTCCTAGGTGCAGATTTAGCAATTGATTTGATAAACTCTTTCTACTTCATCTCAACGGAAGACGATACTCTGTGTATTCAATCTCACACGTATCTACCTTGTAGATGCCCTCCTTTAACAATGGTGGATCTTACAGTATGTGTAATCTAGACACATTCAACAATGTTGTATATTATATATGAAAACCCTATTAATTATAGAACTAGGAAAAATAACCCCATGTTTTAGGATCTTCTTCTGTTACAAAAAACGCTCTATTTTTCACTATCCAAAAAACAATAAAACTATTTCTCATCCCAAATGTATTTTACATGGCATATGGATAAAGCCTTTCCTAATTTCTCATCGGTTGTATATCATTTATGGATAAGCCCATTTACGATGTCATATGCATTGTACCTCCCATATGGATAACCCTTTATCTTAAACAATATAGATTGTGCATAATATGAATAAAACCTTTACTCGTTCAAGATGGATTGTACGTCCTGTATGGATAAACCACTTTCTTAACCCAAATGGTGTTTACATCCCGATATGGATAAACCCATTTCTCATATCAATGGGATTGCTCATTCTATATGAAGAAACTTTTTCCTATACCAAACAAAATATTTCATCTCATGTTTAAGCCCCTTTCTCTTTCTATAAGGACTAAGCATGGTTGTAAAACTGAATGCCCAAAATCAAAATGTTAACAACAAATATAATAGTAAGAATGATTTTCAAATTAAAACTGATATCTAACCTCGTGATATTTTAGAAATGAAAAAAGAAGTATATGTTTGTAAAAAAAATTAATAAGTAAATTGATACTGTAAAGTTCCATAATTTGCAAACAACTATAAAAAGAAATTAGTTTATAAATTAGATCGCGGATGGGATATTGTCTCGATCTTATGTTATTTACTAATGTTCGGTTATTCCTTGTGCGTTTCCAGTGAGTACATAATCCTCGAGCCGAGGATTGAATTCACAACCACTCTCAACGAATTAACAAACCAATGCTTTTTACCACCAGGCCATAGTCTAGTGAGTAAAACTTGAAGTATGAAAACAGCTTACCTCGTAGATTAAACAAAAGATTCAGATCAGAATTCACTGTAGATTAGCCAAGTCTATATACACCTGTGGAAAGAAGGTCACAGTAGCTGAAACATTGTCATAAACACAACAAATATGAAGGCAATGCTCCGTATATAATTAGTGTAAATTGGATCGTATACATTTGTGTATGGATCTAGGGAGTTAGTTTGAAGTGAAACTATTTCTCCCTTATACATGTAAACATAAGAGGTGTTTCGCAAGCATTTGTTTTCTTTATGACACTGGGCGAAATAAAGACAGCACATTTTAGAGATGACAAAAGCGTCTATGCATGTATAAATCCAATGTGGACTGACACGATGCGCTTATCGCTAGAGTGACGTCTACTTGCCTTACTGGTATTTCTTCTTCTTTTATGTGCCCAGTCCCTTCAGGACGTAGGCGATCATGGTTCTCCACGTCTCCCTATCCCTTGTGGCTCTTAGTATGTTTGCTCCTGTTGCTCCTGGCAACCCCCGTTCCGTCATCCACCTGATCAGGCCCTGTAAATATGTTATCCGCTGCCTTCCTCTGTCTCTCCTTTCTTCTATGTCCAGTCAGTATCAGGTTCCCCAGGATCTCCTTCCTCGTTGCATGTCCCAGGAACTTCAGTTGTCTATTCCTGATGCTCAGCATCAATTTCCTTTTTGTTGCCATTCTTTCTAACACCTTGTCGTTGCTTGTATGCTCAGTCCACGATATCCGTAGCATCCTTCTGTAGAACCACATTTTGGCCGCTTCCTGAAACGAGACGTGAAAACTCGAAGAAGACTACCTCCTGTTACCATTAATTTCCTCTCCTGCTTTTTCACTCTCTTCCACAGAATCTTATTTACACTTTCTCTCCAGAGCTTGTTCAGAGTTCAGCCATATCTCGGGCGCCATCATTTATTGTCTGCTTCATCTATTTCTCTCTTTTTTTTTCCATAATTGTCTTTTGTCCTGCTGTCGACATTTTTTCAGAAGCATTCACATTCTTATGATATATTTGCTTTTCTCGAATATACGAACGAAGTGTTTTCACAGAGGAGAGAGCTCGTTTTACAAATCTTGTCATTTCATCAAAATTTACATATGAACTATTGACTACGTTATTTTTAAAGGAAAAATAACTTGAATTTGAGAACGAGGCTTTATTGCGCATTCACATGAAAGAATTCTAGACGTATGCTGTTTCGCCTGTCAAACATCGATACAATGAAAACGAACCAATGTAAGTAAAATGAGAAAAAAAAAAGGACATACCGGTCAACATGATGATGATGGATCAGTATATTCATATACTGAAACAATTATTACCTGATATTTCATTTCCCTTGAGTATTGTTTCATTTGTAGAGAGGCGAGAGTTTGGATTAGAGCATTGAAAATTGTTTTTCATTATGTGGTTAGGAATTTATTAATGTAACCACACACACACACACACACACACACACACACACACATATGTATATATATATAATAACTGATTTTACCGTTTTTCTTTTTAAGAACGCTCTTGTAACGATGTTTTATTTGAACGCTCACGTGGCAGAGAATTTATGAACGCGCATTAACTTCAAACGAATTATGACATTTTAATCCATGGTTGTATAAACCTAAGAGGTATTTTTTACTGTGGATGCCTTTTGGCAAAATTTATGTTCTTTCATTTAACAGTTCGTCTTGATTTGGGTATGTCATAATGTCTATTTTTCTGTATATATATATATATATATATATATATATATATATATAGTGTAACAAAGTTAGGTTTTTAACCTGTTCTTCATGCATTTACTTTTATAAAGAGTGCTCGATACAAACGTAGAGCGTTATATTGTAATAGTTGTTACAATGGTTTATAAATTCATAGTATCACTACACAAAAGTTTTCGCGTTTCGAAGCTAACCTTGTATTTTACTTGCCTCTCTTCGGGTGATAAAGTTGGAATCCAAGATATATTAGAAAAATTGAAAGAACATGTAGATTAAAAGTCCACTGTTCAATCAATTACTTTTATAAAGAGTACTCGATACAGAGCAGAGCTTAATATTGTAATTTTGCTATGGGTTATAAAGCATTATAATTTTACAATGGTTTATAAAGCATAATATCACTACACAAATATTTTCATGTTTCAGAACAAAACTGTTCCTCTTCAAATGACATGTTAAAATAAATGGTGAAAACGATTTATTTTTAAAAAAGATAAGTTTCTGGCTATTTAGAAAATTAGGGAGTGTTAGTTGGAGGAAATGAATTTAGATTGTATAAATTGTATATATATGTAGTGTTGAGTTATGACAATGTTTGGCGTCAAGGTCGTTTATTTATTTTAGTAGTTTTACTGATAAAAGTTATTTTGGCATGCATTTTTTTCGCAAAGTCCTCGATATTAGAATGGAGATAAAGTATTGATCGTTCAAAGCATTTTTCACTTTAACTGGGCAGGCTCATGCCGACTTCGAAATTTCGAATTGACACCGTTATTATGCCCTTAAGCATCGAGGCTAGAAAACTTGCACTAGTAGAAATCCATCGCCGACGGTGTCCTCACGGAACTTCCTTCGAAGTTGGCATGACCTGCTCAGTTAAAGTCAGAAACTTTTAATTGCTTTAACAAATAATATAAATTAAGAAAATTATAATCTGAAGAAAAAAATTTCGATTAATAATGAAATTTTAAAAGAATTGTTTCCATTTTTCAATTATAATTATTTATAAAATTTCAAAAATATTTTTTTAAAACTTGTAGGCGTCAGGTTTCTAAGTCCTGAAGTGAAGACAATATTTACTCAATTGATAAGTTTAATATCAACTGTGGCGCCATCGTATTTTAAAAATATTTTTGGTGTGAATTTGATTTTTTTTTTTGTATGACAATTTATGTGTTAATATTAAAAGGTCATGTGTTTCACGGATTCTCCTTCTTGCAGGAAAAAAAAAGTTTGGAAAATTTTGTCAATTCTAATCAACATAGACACTTAGTTATCTCGCATCTGGCTGTCAGCACAAGTAAAATCATGAGATAAAAGTCAGAAAGCTCAACACTCCGTGATTAAAAATAGTTTTAGTTTAAATTTCATGTTATGAATAAGTAATACTTGTGTAAATCAGATTAATTTAACTTTAAATTTGCTAATTTTCGCAAACTAACGTTTCTCGTATGTATACTCTATTCTTGTGAGATTGTTAAAACCGAGAATTAACTTTTGTTTACAAACGTGTTGATCACTCAAAAAATAGAAAAAAATGTTGTTTTTTCTAATCTCAAAATTTTAAATTGCAGTCAATGCAATGTTTGTTTGAAATACACCACACTATGTTGTTTACTGGAGATAGTAAATTTTATTAATTTAACTTTCATTTAAAACTAAAGTAAAAGTTACAAGAATTGTTTTTATTTTTTAAAATTCAATTTAAAAGATACTTATTGAAAATGAGTGGAGGTACCTAAAGTCCATAATATTGGGGGCTACCCTCTGTAATTACTAATTAGTAAGTTTAATACCTTGTTTGCTTTCATTAATTAGTAAGTTTAATACTTTGTTTGATTTCATTAAGTTCTATATTTAAATAGAATGCTGAATGTTTTCCTCCCATTTGGACATAACATCTAATTTCGTAAAAAAGAGTTTAACTAAAATTACAAAACCAACCCGCCTTAATTTACTCACAAAGTAGATTAGCAAGTAAGTGCTTAAATTTAAAGTAAAATTTATGCAGTAATGTGTTAATTTCGTTGTTATTATTATTATTATTATTATTATTATTATTATTATTATTATTATTATTATTATTATGTCATTTTTCATCATATTTCGATTTCTGCTTTGGTCTCACTACCAACCAAGTCTGCGGGGAGACCTAAGGCAGGTCGTGACGTGTTGTTATGGCTCCATTTCATGTTTATCTATCTTCCCTATCATCCCTAGCATTACATAGAGAAAGTTTTCCTTAGTGTGTGGGCTGTACTTAATAAGAAACTTTTTTGTATATCTCTTAAGCTGGGGTTTCCAGGGATTCTTTCAATGTGTTGTTTTGTTCCATTTTTTATCATTCCAAGTGCACCTACTATCACTGGCACAACTCTTGTTTTCAATTTCCACATTTTTTCTATTTCAATTTCCAGGTCTTTATATTTTGACAGTTTTTCAAATTCCTTGATTGCTGTGTTACAATCCGCTGGACAAGCCATATCAATTAATAGACAAGTTTTCTCCTTAGTTTTTAACAATAATGTCTGGCCTGTTTGCTTCAATTTTTCTGTCTGTGTAGATGGTGTAATCCCATAGAATGGTTACATCTTCTATTTCTGTCACCGGTGCTGGGTGATGTTCATACCAGTGTTTGTTTACAGCTTTTCCATAATGTTTGCACATTGCCCAATGTAAATATTGCCCAACTCTATCGTGGCGATTTTTATATTCATTTGGGGCAAGCACAGAACAGCCTGGGATTAGGTGGTCTATTGTTTCTTGGTGTTTATCACAAAACTTGGATCCATATTATTATGCATAATATTTGCCTGAAAGTTTCTAGTGAAAAGACTTTGGTCTTGTGCTGCAAGAATAAAGCCTTCAGTTTCAGACTTTAATCCAGATGCACGTAACCATCGATGAGTATTAACTTTGTCAACATTGGATTTATTGGCACGTTCTGGATATTGGCCATGCAGGGGTTTGTCTTGCCAGCGCTGTTTCATCTGTTCAAGAGCTTTATCTTTGGCTTTCATTTTCATATTTTTTGCCGCAATAGTTGGTGCTTGGCTTCTGTTTTGCTTTTCTACAGAATCTACTAACTGTAAATCTTATTATTATTATTATTATTATTATTATTATTATTATTACAATTATTATTATTATTGTTTTATTATTGTTGAATATATGAAGAGAAATCTCACTTGTAGTTTTATAAATGACACCAACCATTTGCTTGATACCATAACTTTTCTTTCTATGGATCTTCCACAACCTTCAGTCTTTAGATACTTCCTCGAAATCCAGAATGTTGTCCCGAAATTTTGGTCAATTTTATGATTATGGTATGAAAACCCTAATCGAAGTAGATTACAAAAATTTTGCGCTATATTCAAATTATTTTCATCTTAGAACACATCTTCTACTGTATGAAAATTACGAAAATCACATACCGACTCTAGAATCGACCAGAGATTAACAGGAAAAAGCTCTAATTGCGAAAGGCTAATAGATATACAGACAACAGCAATCATCAGAAAACTGAGATTAACATGGAAGTTATTAAGGCGGTAGGCCCATAGAAAGAAATGATATGGTAGGAAGGAAATGGTTGGCTGTTTAGTGTCCAAGAGAAAACCTAGTAGGATAATATTATGTAAAGAGCATTATTGTTTAAAACATGGAATAGTATGAGAAATGCAAGGAGTTAGGAACGACTTACGTTCATCAGTGGAACCATCATACTTCCGAAAGATAATTATATATATATATATATATATGTGTGTGTGTGTGTGTGTGTGTGTGTGTGTGTGTGTGTGTGTGTGTGTGTGTTTCTAGCGTATATTCAGTTTTCTTCAAATCCATTTAACGGTTTCTTCGTAATTGTCTTAATTACTTTCATTATTTTTAATTACCGCCAGTGAATATTTTCAGATGTTTACTCGAATGAAATTAGTTATATAAAATTTGGGAATCTATCATTTTCATTTTAAAATACGCTTGTTTCTGGCTATCTGTTTCAGTGTTTCTATGTATCTATATATCTATATATCTGACTTAGTCCATTCTGTCAGACAATATAAATCAGTAAGTTTATTTCAATCTCCTAGAAGCATTTCATTCAGTCATCTATCTATCTATCTATCTATCTATCTATCTATCTATCTATCTATCTATCTATCTATCTATTTCAGCCTCTCCAATCTATCTATCTATCTATCTATCTATCTATCTATCTATCTATCTATTTCAGCCTCTCCATATCTATCTATCTATCTATCTATCTATCTATCTATCTATTTCAGCCTCTTCATATCTATCTATCTATCTATCTATCTATCTATCTATTTCAGCCTCTCCATATCTATCTATCTATCTATCTATCTATCTATCTATCTATTTCAGCCTCTCCTATCTATCTATCTATCTATCTATCTATCTATCTATCTATCTATCTATCTATCTATCAATTTCAGCTCTCAATCTATCTATCTATCTATCTATCTATCTATCTATCTATCTATCTATCTATCTACAAATAGAGAAAATGTATGCAAAAGATCGGGTATACATAGTGTTGTAGATACTTATATGCCATAGAATGCGTCTGTGTTAATATTTTTATCTGCATATCAGCGGTCTACATATATAAACTTATATTTCTATATTTTTTTTCAAATATCTATTTACATATGCACATGGTGATATATGTTGATCAATCTATTTTTGATGGGTGGATGTGTGGCTATAGTTAAAAGTGAAGAGTTACTGTCATAATTTTGTTTGAGGTTTGTTGCTATTTCGTAAAGCGTTGATTTTTCCAAGGTCAATGAATCTAGCAAAATATCATATCGATTTGCTTCGACCAGATTCTTGCAGAATACTTTAAAGATAAAAATAAGAAAAAATAGGAGAATAAGCTGCAGATGGACACACACACACACACACACACACACACACACATATATATATATATATATAGATAGATAGATAGATACATGCATACATACATACATACATACATACATAGATTATGAACCTGATGATGAATATGAACCTAATGATAGATAGCAGTGAACAGTGATAAATAGGTAGGAACAGATATATATATATATATATATATATATATATATATAAACATGCGGTGTAGATATAGAAAAATCCAAAGGAGTGTCCTGTACATAAAATGTTAGAATAACTCTCTAAGAGATCTCTAAATATATATGTATATAAATCCCTATATAGCAAATATATGTAAAATTTAAGGCCTAAGAGAACTGACCGTTAACAAGTACCTTCAGGGTACACTTTAGAAAGTATTTTACGATTTAAATGCTCTATCAGTGATCAAGTAGCTAGAGAGCTTCTGTAGTAATCCTTTATGACACTATAATAGTATCAGCAAAAAAAATATTTTAGCTTTTTTTGTTTAAGAAATTTATAGCATCATTGCCTTCAACAGCGGCTTTCTAAGATGATAAAACTAATATTATTGATAGTTTCAGGAGAGAAATATCATTTCCACTCTTCCAGAACTCCATAAAAATAAATTCTAATATTTCTAAGCTTCGTGTATACCCTGTCAGACGGCGACAGTGGTGGACACATGCAGATGAAGCCACTGCTGGATGTTGGTGCTTCGTAACATATTTTCTTTCCGAACTTATCTTGGTTTGTCGTTTTTACTCGCGTCTGAATTCGATGTTGTATACTGTGCTTTTAGAACAATATCTTGCGGTTTTCACTCGTGGAATATTTCCCGATTAAGTTATTGGTCTCGGCTGACATTTCCTTCAAAAAGATTTCTCAGTTCAACGATAGAAGATCAGTTTTGGAAAAAAATGAGCTCACATCTTTTGATATTTTTCATAGACTTGAAGACAGTAGGAGAGTTAATCGGCTGAAATACGAAGAGTGATTACAACTGTTGGAAATTGTCATATGCCAGTGACTTTTTAAAAAAAATATACAGACAAATAATATTATAGAAAATTGCCTGGGCATGAACTTATTTTTAATAATTTTTCCCTAATAGCCCCTCTTCTATAGAATTATTTTAGCGCCATGGTTATTCACGACGTACGTGATAATAGCTCTCCACGGCTTCTATTTCTTTCGATCATGATCACGAATCCTATACCTCATTAGAATCATTGGGTAATTTTTCTCTCGGGATCCTCTCTTACATTTATATAAGTTTACCATTCGTCCATGCATTGAATAATACTCGCGCACACGGTTGTGTGCGCCTGCTATATATTTAGAGATCCATGATGAAATACAATGAAAAATCCATAATGTTATTCGTCCTGGCCTTGCATGTTGGCTTTAATCATTTTCCCAACGTCGTGATGACGTCTTTCCTATGCCTTTTCTATTTATAGTAATTGTTTTGATTGTCTTTGGTTTATAGTAGCTAGATTTTATGAATTTAAGCGCAGTACTGCGACGGATGTACGTTAAGGCGCAGTGGATATCGACTCGGAACGACAAATCGGTGTTCCAGTTGATTTCTTCGCGTTCACTTGCGCTCAAATACCCTTAAGAAAGATATTAATATGTCTCTTTCCTCCAGTTATGAGTTAAGTAATAGGACAGATTGGGTTCTATAGCCTTGGCTAGCAACCAGTCTACCGCAGAAAGCAATAGCAACCTACTGCTGGATAATCATCTGCACAATCAGTCATGTCTCTTTCGAGACATGATCGCCCAAAGCGTGTATCACATATGGCACTTAACTCACTGACTGAGTATAATATTTGAAAACGTGATTAAGCCTTTTGCTGGGCACAAAGTGGGGGATTTGTTTTCAATTTTTATGACGTAATAAACTGATCCCTCACTAATTACTACTTAATAATATAATACATCTCTTCCCCCTCTAGCTCTGAGTCAAATAACAGGACTGATTGGGTTCTATTGCCTTGGCTGGCAACCAGTCTACCACAGAAAGCAATGGCAACTTACTGCCAGATAATCTTCTGCCCAGTCAGTCATGTCTTTTTCGAGACATGATCGCCCGAAACGTGTATCACGTATGGCACTTAATTGACTACGTTGGCAACAAGGTCTCATTATTTTAAAGTTGAGTTGGCTAACTGTAAGCGTAGGTTCCTCACTACCAATTTATTTTCTAGCACGTCTCGCTTCCGGCATTTTTCTTTTCAACCAACTTTGATCCTCTAAAAATAACAAGAACTGTCAATCGTTATCTACTGTCGTCTTGATTCGTCTTTTTTTATTGTCTTTTCCTTTGTTTTGTTTTGTTTTGTTTTGTCTTTTCCTTTCTCTTGTTTTTTCCTTTGTTTAATCTCTAAAATTCCGGAATCCCTTGTGTCTTAGTGACTTGATTGCCTTGCTACGGGTGAAATGATTAAACGTATTTGGAAAGTCGATTATTAAAATTAATCGACACATAATATCTGGCGTTTCTATTATATTTCGATGTGAATATATATACGTAGCTTAACGTTAGTATCTCCTATTAAGGATAATTTGTCGACGTTCTTAGACCAGTCAGACGGCGGTCGAAAAGGTCGATATAAGGTTGACAGACAGGCAGCCATTATCTTATCTGGGAATTCGATCTACAGATTTGGCTGGAGATCTGCAAAGTTAATAGGCCTTCGTACTGATTTTCCATTCTGGAATTCGTCCAGGTGTCTGACACTCTTCCCGCCAGATTCTTTTGAGCAAAAGTAGAAAAGGAAAAAATCGAATGATCCTTTGATTCAAAATGCCGTCCTCGCCGTGAAATCATCTGTCTAACTTCTCTGCCGAACGTCTTATGGCTTCGATAATGAATCAAGTATAAAACTAATGACAGAATTGATTAAGCTCTTCCATACTGCAAAGTGTATGTGCAATAGTATCAGAAGCAATTAAAATAAGTCTATAGCTTCTCTTCTATGTCATAAAGAATACTAAAAAGTCTGTTTGATAACTAATTACGAAACTAATTAGTGTTATAAAGGTGTCAAGTATATTGCCACCAGAATTGTGAGTCTTAGTCTAGACAAAATGAGGGAGCGCTTCATATTTCAAAATAATTTGATTTCAGAGTTTTCCTTTTTTAGATTGGTTGCTACCTCAAGGCAAAAAAAAAAAGAAACAGTGTATTGATATTTAACACAGACCTGAAGGAAGATGAAATCATGTCTATTCCAAGGCATTAACACGAACTGAACAATGATGTATTTCATACTATTTTTAGTATTTATTGCCAAGTGGATAATTCTAAATGAAAATAAAATGGTTCTTTTGTTATTATTTTGCAAAGTTTTACAAGGCAGCCAGGAATCCTTTGCTTCGGCCAGCCAATAAGAAGAAGAGGCTAACGTGGGGAAGAGAGTACAAAAACTTGACATCAGAACAATTCATTTGATGCATATGTTATTGTGCAGTATTAACAAAAGAACCATTTTATTTTCATATAGAATTATCTAATTAACAATAAAAACTAAAATAGTATGAAATACATAATTTCTTTTAAAAACTGGGGTGGCCTAATAATTATGGCCAATAGTATATATATATATATATATATATATATATATATATATATATATATATATTTCAAGATATATATATATATATATATATATATATATATAGTATATATATATATATATATATATATATATACAGGCGGCGGAACCAGCTGCGAAATATATTATTGCAAATGGAATTTTCAAAACATCTAAGTTTTGTTTCCTGATTAGAATACACTGTTAAATTAAACAATAAATTTTAACATTCAGCACTCTTTGGAGTTTGTCTCTATTGGAATTTACTTTACCAAATTTCAAGTATTATATATATATATATATATATATATATATATATATATATATAGGTATGTGACTGTAGAGTTAGTAGTTGGAAATTTCGCTTTCCAAACATGAGATCCAACGTCCATTTCAAATTCGCAAGTAAATGCGATCACACCTTAGAAAATAATTCTTCCTTCTAAGCTAAGATAAATTCCTTGAATCATTGTACAATTCAGGCTACAACATATCCGTGTGTCTAAGGAATGCTGAGAAAATGCGAATTCGTAGAATTAATATATCTGGCTCATGTAAGTAAGCATCTGCTGCTACATCATCATTTATGAATAATGACGATAGGCATTATCAGTAAAATGACATCTTGTTCTGTCTTGAAAATGCGTTTTGCCTGCTTTTTGCATGGCATACATTTAGCTGATCTCCAAAAGGAATAAGTGGCGAATATGACCAGACTCGGTGCATTGTAAATATTTTTAATATATCGCCTTGAAAATCGAAATTCAAATTGCAATATAATTATCGAGATTCGACCACTGGCGAATGGAGAAATTTTCAACAACTTCAATGAAAAGGCAAGTCACACGTTATATTTAATACGATTAATTTAGCTAAAAACAAAAAAAAGAACTTGATAATATAAAACCTCTCCATACATTCAATTAAAATTAAAAATAAAATGAACCTTGATAATTGCTAATAGAATAACCCATAGAACTCGATCTACGTTTTGATTTTTTTCCTTGCTTCTGATTGGTTAATAAATAAGAGATCGCGTACATTTTGTTTTCGACGACGTCATCACATGGTAAGATTTGTCGAACCAACTTTCTTATGAAAACTTTTTTCATTGGTGAATGAATAAATATATATGCTTTTCCTTTTGACTCATGAAAAGTTATAGGTGGGTGTACACTCGGATTTTACAAAATACGATATCATGTTATTTTTATTTTTATTTCATGAGATTTTATAGATGGTCGTAAGACTGTTTTGTCATTAAACCGAATCGACAAGAAGCTAAGTGAAGACTCAATGTACTAGTGTATGTATTTCTTACTAACGATATGGATTATATTTAGACGAATATTTCAATAATGGGCAAGACTTGTTGTCTTTTTTCTTATACTACACAACTTTGGTCAATATTAAGTGCATCTGTAAGTGAAATGTAATCGTTGTATAATCGTTTTCTCGTAAGATTATCCTTAGTTGTTTGAATCATTCTTGTTTTTGTTTTACACGCATCGCATCTGCTCACTATGATTAAGCCTCTTAAATGATTTTCTTTTATTATTAAGTCTCTTTGTAGAGTTTCAGGTGACTGAGAGTTGCTTTTTTCTAGAGATATGATAATAACATAACATATGGTTTTGAGAGATGTCCTTCTCCTAGATTTGTTACCTTTTACAGCTAGATAAAGTCTTCTATTTGATGCATAGGTGGTGCGGAAGAACAGCTGAATTCATACTCTATCTTTGTTTTTGCGCAAAAGAACGGGATTCGAAATCGATTTGCTGATTTCTTATTCATAACTGCTAACAAGTACGCTAACCTCACAACTACCATTCCTAGCACCTGAAGAAAGCCGGAACGTACAACGGCCGAAACGTCTTACAAATGGCAACGAAGATGAGGACAATAGTCCGTATAATGTAAATACTTTAACCTATCAACAAGTTTGATTTTATTGTCATAGTCTCTGTAACTATTCAATTTATCTTTTGTTTCATCAGGTTTTTTTCTGCCAACATTAACTTTGTTTTCTTTTTTTTTAGTAATTGTTTTTCTTTGCAGATAAAAACTGAATATTTTTTTCTTTGACTATTTTTGCTTTAATTATCGTAAGTGTTTTGTCTAAAATATACCTTCTTAACTTTTTCGCCTCTCATATCCAGAAGAATATATCAATTCTCTAAAAGTTTATTTGTATTTACGAAGCATAAAAAATAAATTACAGCTTAGTGAGCGACGAACCGTCCATCAAATTGAATATCTCCACTGCAATAACAAAGCATCTGTAGTATAACCTAAAGTGTAAAACAATAACTGAGAAATATTTTCTTTTGAAGAGATGAATGATATTTTAATTCGATATTCATCCTATTAATATTACTAAGTTCATCTTAGTTAAATCATTTTACCGATATCGATTTCGTAAAGTGTACATATTGTCTAAACATTGTTTGTGTGGTGTTTTAAAAAATTGGTGATCGCTCACCAAGTTGACAATTCAATATTCAAGGAAGACAATCCGAGTTGAGATGGGAAAGAAAGGCATCAATAACAAGGAGTACATAAAATCAACTGTCTGGTTATACTTCTGAGATGAGGTAGTATTTACATTATTTACATTGTTCGGACCCTTGTCCTCATCTTTATTGCAATATTCACGACGTTTCGGTCATTGTACGCTCTAGATTTCATCATGTGACTGGAATTTCGAACCTAACCCTTCATTTTGATCATACGGTATATTGTTCTCGTTCCATGAGCCATACTATTTTTATATGACTTGGTTATCTACCTTTAACTCAACAGTCTAATTTATTTGTTCAGCAATGCAGTAGCCAGATATTGAACTTACAACTCTTTGGGTCAAGTCACTGGATCTAAGTAATGCTTTTATCCACAGCTCATGTACGAGAACAATATACTCCAGTGATCAAAATAAAGGGTTCAGTTCGAAATTCCAGTCACCTGAAGAAGGCAGAAGCACTCAAAGGCCGAAACATCTTAAAAATAGCAATGAAGATGGGGCCAATTCACCGGATCATGTAAATAATATAAAATCATCAGTCTGGTTATTGCAATGACAAATGAATCGAAATGTCACGTAGAGATCGGAATCTACATAAGAATATCGAAAGAGACCTTCCAGAAACAATGCAACATATTAAAACATAAATGCAAAGGAATATATCTTTCTATATGACAATCAACGATTTGCAAAAAAAGAAACTCGAAGAGATATGGTGGGATAGAAGGATGCTGAGGATATTATGAACATAAAGTGTGAGCAACGAAGCAGTTCTACAAAAATTGGGAAGTAGGAGGACACTCATCTTCTCTTTTATAATAATTCTTTAGAGTTGAATTCCTTGCATTCACTTACGCACAAATACCCTTGGGAAAGGTATTAATCCGTTAATCAGTTATGGGTTAAATAATAGGACAGATTGGGTTCCATAGCCATAGTCGGCAAACAGCTTACCGCACAAAGCAATGGCAACCTACTGCGGGATAATCTTCTGCCCAGTCAGTCATGTCTCTTTCGAGACATGATCGTCCAAAGCGTGTATCACGTATGGCACTTAACTGACTGAATATAATAGCTGGAAACATAATTAAAACATCTACTGGGCATCATGTGAGGGATCAGTTTTTATTGTTGTGAAATAATAAACTGATCCCAGACTAATTATAATTAATATAATAATGTAATTTAATCTATTTCTTCTCCCTCCAGCTATGAGTTAAATGTCAGGACAGATTGTGTTTTATATACTTGGCTGGCATCCATTCTATTGCAGAGCAATGGCAACCTACAGTAACATAATCTTCTGCCCAATCAGTGATGTCTCTTTCGAGACATGATCGTCCAAAGCGTGTATCACGTATGGCACTTAACTGACTGATATATATATATATTCTGTCACGCTCATCGAGAGAGACAGCATCCGCTCTGTTCATTAGAGAGGCAATAACAAGGCAGTGCCGGCTTAGTTCATTCTCTTTACCACCAGCTATTAAACTTTACTACCAATTATAAATGTTATAACCGAGAGTTCGCTCTATAACATTGACTTGTTATTTCATTTTTTACAATAATGATGAAATAATATATATATATATATATATATATATATATATATATATATATATATATTCCACCTGTCACGCTCAGAGTGGGGTCGAATTTCTTTTTTATGTCTTTTTTAACGGCACGGGCCCACTTATAATTAAAATAAAACAGATGCAATTGAAATTTGTAAGACACAGTATTAGAAAAGAAGGTCTGGAAAGTTTAATACATACGAGGCGTATTGAGAGAAAGAGAGCAAGAGTAGCAAGTTAATTAATGACCTGATGATAAACAAATAAACATTTCTTGGAACTACAAATAACAGGAAATCGTGGAGTGCTGAGTTCACCCATATTCTGAAGATACGTGGTCGCATCAATGCTTAAAATAATCTATCTCCTATATGTGTGTTCACTTTTAGTCGGGGAAAGACAAACATGCCTCGCCGTGCGGAAGTCTTTACTAAATTCGTTTTGCATATTACTGCTTCGAACGTTGCGTCTGAGGTGTCTAAACTTACAAAATATTCGGGAAAGTGAAAAATTTATCGGGACGACACATTTCTAGGGCTACTGTAAGTGTTCTCCCAGTTTATATACAGCTTTATATATAATATATAATATATTTTGATGATCTTATATTTATATATAATATATAATATATATTGATGATCTTATAGTTATATATATTTCGATGATCTTATATTTATATATAATATCTAAACTTATTTATAAATGGAACTTTGTCTGTGTGTATCTGTATCTGTGTGTATCCGTTAGCTATAGACTTCGAAACGGCTGAACCGATTTTCTTGAAAATTTACGCAGTTGTGCTATAAGCGTCTGCGAGTGTTCTTAGCTAGGTTTTGTGTAGGGGTACCCCAGAAAAATATCGAAAATCGATAATCGAAAAAATCGGGTTATAGAAGGAGTGGATCGATTTTAATCAAATTTGATACACTCATAGACAAAGACATAAGAAACGACATTCAGAAATTTCAAGGTTTCAAGGTTGCAGTTCTTAGAAAATTTGATATCGATACCAGGATATCAAAATTTGACTTACATTCATTCATTTTTCTTTCAGTCTACGGTTTCACTTTAACTGGAAACAACTACTGCTTTTTAGTCTTTCGTGCCAACGTCCAAAGAGTCTGAGCTCCAGGACCATGGATTAGTTTAAAAGCTTTCATTACACCCGAGCAACGCCGGGCTATACTGCTTGTATAATATATTTCGATGATCTTAGCTGTTCAATCTCCAAGAATTTAAATGTAAACTCAATAGTCATCTCCTATCTCACTAACCTGCATCCTCTCTCTCATACTACATTCTCCGTCCACTTCATTTGCGTCAGTATTCTCATTCTTCTCTTACCCTCTTCCTGACAGCCCCTGTAACCTGGCACTTTTTCTCACAACTTTTCTCTCATGTATCTACCTGCTCAACATTGTCAGTAAAATGCGACAATATTACGAAAAAAAAAAGAAGTTATTTTGTTAGTCTTTTGATGGCGATTGTTCTGGGAAGTTTTCCACTTTTGCCACAACCTCACGAACTTCAGTACAATGCTAGATTGTCAGTTAGGTATCATCATTTAAGTGTAAGTTCTATGCTAATAGTTTCTTCTCTTGCACTTCTTTCTTGTGAAAAGCATTGATTGTCATCTTCTTTCTCCTTAAACAGTACTTTTATTATCTCCTCTGTTTTCTCAATTTTTTTCACTCTGAAGGTGTGGCTTTATTGTCTTGTTTGAGGATGAAATATTAAAAAGAAATATGTACGTGATAGAAAAAGCAGAGCGCTATACTTGCAACGAAACTTGAACTTATATTGAACGTTCATGGGCATCATGTTAATCATTTCCGTCATTGATGTACAGGCTATTAAACAGGTTACAAGTTTGTAGTCAAGTTACATCATCTGTTACATATTTTATTGGCAGTATTGCAAAATTAACGAGTAAACAGGGTTAATGTAATTTTTAAAAAATAAGTTATCACGTGAATTATGATATTTATTAAGTTTAACGAAGAAAAATACAGGGTAGAATAAGGATAAATAGGAGAGTGATTGGAAAACCGTGATTTTAGAATAGAATGCTTTCTTATTTTAAGAATTACTATACAGAATTCTAAGAAAAAACCACTGCCGCTGATACCAAGGTGAAATAGCTAAAACTTTGCTATAGCAAGCATATGTCTTCCTGATTTATTTTCTCAGGCTAATCAATACTTTTCAATTTATTTAAAGCCAGAAACTTTTTACATCGCATGAATTTCTTCTGAGAAAACGAGTTAGTGATACAAGCCTTACTAATTAATGCATAACTTGAGTGGGTGAGGGGAGATGTTGGTCTATATCATTCCTAGTGATATTAGCACGTACGTGATTATAACGAAGCCAGCTGGTATTGGGACTGGATCTCGGATCTCCAATTAACACTTCCGAGACATTACATCACCCGCACATCCAACACTTACAACACAGGTATTGCTAAGTCGTCAACCATCTAGATAATGACCAGTCTCGGTGTTGCTTAACTTTAATGATTGTACGTGTTTCAACGTGATGTGACTGTGAGCTTTGAGATTATTACCGCGAAACACAAATGAATATGGCTGCCCTTCAATATGGCAGCGAATGCTGAATAATCTCATAAAAAGTTATAAAAAAGACTTTAAGCAACCGAAATGTGGTTCTACAGAAGGATGATGAGGATACTATGGACTGAATGTGTTAGTAACGATGGGGTTTTGAAGAGGATGTAAACGAAAAGAGTTATACTTAACATCGGGAAAAGACACCTAAAGTATCTGGGACATGCAATGAGGAAGGAGGTGTTGTAGAATTTGATACTGACGAGACAGATAGAGAGAAAGACAGCGGAAAGTAACGCGTGAAGTACTTGCTGGGCTTTTAGGCAAATGGATGGCAAAGGTTTGGGAAGGGGTTACTAGGGAAAGCTTGTTAAGAGCTACAAGGACTAGGGACAAGTGGAAGACCATGATCGATGATGTTCTGAAACGGATACGGCACAACAAGAAGATTGCTCCTATCTATCAAAACATAAAAGTTGTTTCTTTGCAAAACGAATGGGCAAAACTGTGGATTTTTTAGTTGGGTTTGAATCCCGTTAAGGAGGAGTTAATCACTTCCGGTCACGAAGCAAGATGTTTTTTTTTTTATTCATGTTTCACTTGACTTCCGCTTTTGTTGCATATTGGTAATATTTCTTGGTATTCTCTGTCTTATTTTAGCAATTTCTAACCCACCTTTATATTTTCCCTGGCGCCCTTTAATAAGTAATTCAAAAGATAACCCCGCGCCATCCTTTTTATTATTTTTTCCTTAATCAGTTTCTTTCTCAATGCCGCCATTTTCTGACTTATTTTATTTTATTTTTTTCTCCATTCTCCATTTTTGGCATTTTATATTATATTTCTTACTCTTCCATCCACAGCAAGATCCAATGGTGCTAGTTACTTTTTCTTTTTTTGTCTCTCCATTAATCTTTCATTTTTTTGCATCTTTTCTGTTGAGCATTTTTAATAATAATAGTAGCAATAAAATCGATTTTTTTCTTCGATTCTGTAGGTAGTTCACCGAAATCTTGGCAATCCTTCGATAATTCCCGGCAGTTATTTTCAAAGTTTCTATCACCCGTGTTAATCTCTCACAATATTTTAACGTCAGCAACGAAAATTGAAATAAAAATTGGTTCATGGTTTAGAAGATGGCTCGGCTTCAGCAGATCCTATTGTGTCGACATTCCATTGTCCATATTTAGTCGTAGTGTACACTACCTGACGTCTCCCTCTACTTAAAAAAAAGCCAAAACGAAAAAGAAAGAAAAGAAAAAGAGACAACGATAAAATCTTGGAGTATCAGGAAAGCAGCAGAGTCTGTCGTCATAGGTATCAAATTCTTCTTGGAAGAAGATAAATATTTTATTTTTGCGAGAGAATCCTAAGAGAAAGAGTTTGCCATTGAACGCATTACAACACTGAGAATTATTGAGAAGGGAAACTTTCCTTAATCTCTAAGAAGTTGAACGTATGATCTCAGTGTCATGGTTAGCAATGAGTGCAACAGAAATTCACTGATCTTTAATGATTCCTTTGCGTTCATATAGTTATGAGAAAAAGTTAACCAAGTATACGCACTTCGATTTTTCACTCTCCGTCATATCAGAATGTCATATCAAAATAGATTCCAAAAGACTGCGAGATCGCCCGGAATATAATATATCTGGGGATAGAACAGACACACACACACAAATGTATATATATATATATATATATATATATATATATATATATATATATATAATAACAATAATCCCAGCTTAAGAGATATACAAAAATTGTCTTATTACGTACAGCCCACACACTAAGGAAAACTTTATCTATGTAACGCTAGGGATGATAGGGACGATAAAGAAAATCATGAAATGGGGCCATAACAACACGCCACGACCTGCTTTAGGTCTCCCCGCAGACTTGGTTGGTAGTGAGACCAAAGCAGAAATCGAAATATGATGAAAAATGACATAATAATAATAATGCTAATACTAATAATTGTTATAATATATTTCAGTTCGTCTCGAAAAACCCACCGAGAACAAACTCGGAGGGGAAAAAAGGGCGAGTAAAAAAGAAGCAAACTAAGTACTTGAACATACGTCAAAATACTCGTAAGAAAAAAAATCCCGAGACGAGAACTCTAACACTAAAGCGTTCAGTACAATAGTAGAGCAACAAAGAAAGAATAAATTTAAGTAAGAGCCAACAGACCTACCTAGGTTTCACCCTACGGTTTGTCAGGGTAAGTCGGATAATACAGAAGAAAGAAAGCGGTAATTTATAGATACTCAACCACATGAAATTTAGGTAGGTGTGTTGGCACTTACTTAGATTTATTCTTTATATATATATATATATATATATATATATATATATACTTGTTAATCAGAGTACTGTGTTACAGTTGAATTGTTATATTCATTTACGCGTAAATAGCATTGAGAAAAGTATGCATTCACTACTTTTCCCCCAGCTATGGGTTAATATGTAAGATTAGACTTGTATCGCTAAAAAATTATAAATTACGAAAATAAAATGAGATGGAATACAAAACGCGTTGTACGAAAACATTTTCCACTTTTTCATACATTTTTATCCCAAACCTTTCTTGATATACAAAAATTTATATATCGTTATCCCGTATAGATAGATAGATAGATAGATAGATAGATAGATAGATAGATAGATAGATAGATAATGGACAGAAGGAAATTATAGATAGATAGCTGGATAGATAGATAGATAGATAGATAGATAGATAGATAGATAGATAGATAGAATATAGGATAGATAGATATAGATAGATAGATAGATAGATAATGGACATGAAGGAAAGTTATAGATAGATAGATAGATAGAATAGGATAGAGGAAATTATAGATAGATAGATAATGGACAGAATGAAATTATAGATAGATAGATATGATAGAATAGAAATTATAGATAGATAGATAGATAGATAGATAGATAGATAGATTAATATTGACAGACTGAGATCGATAGATAGATAGATAGATAGATAGATAGATAGATAGATAGATAATGGACAGAAGGAAATTATAGAGAGATAGATAATGGACAGAATGAAATGATAGATAGATAGATAGATAGATAGATAGATAGATAGATAGATAGATAGATAGATAGATAGATAGATAGATAAATAGATAATGGACAGAAGGAAATGATAGATAGATAGATAGATAGATAGATAGATAGATAGATAGATAGATAGATAATGGATAGATAGATAGATAGATAGATAGATAGATAGATAGATAGATAGATAGATAGATAATGGACAGAATGAAATTATAGATAGATAGATGGATAGATATATAGATAGATAGATAGATAGATAGATAGATAGATATTGACAGACTGAGATAGAGATAGATAGATAGATAGATAGATAGATAGATAGATAGATAGATAGATAATGGACAGAAGGAAATTATAGAGAGATAGATAATGGACAGAATGAAATGAACAGAAGGAAATTATAGAGAGATAGATAATGGACAAGAAATGATGATAGATAGATAGATAGATAGATAGATAGATAGATAGATAGATAGATAGATAGATAGATAATGGACAGAAGGAAATGATAGATAGATATGATAGATAGATAGATAGATAGATAGATAATGGACAGAAGGGAATTATAGATAGATAGATAGATAGATAGATAGATAGATAGATAGATAGATAATGGACAGAATGAAATTATAGATAGATAGATGGATAGATAGATAGATAGATAGATAGATAGATAGATAGATAGATAGATAGATAGATAGACAGACTAGATAGATAGATAGATAGATAGATAGATAGATAGATAGATAGATAGATAGATAGATAGATAGATAGATAGATAATGGACAGAAGGAAATTATAGATAGATAGATAATGGACAGAATGAAATAAATAGATAGATAGATAGATAGATAGATAGATAGATAGATAGATAGATAGATAGATGGCGGTCTAAAAGAAGATATACAGTCGATTAATTATTTATATGTTGATGTGCATGTT
Organism: Ascarosepion bandense; assembly: GCA_037127315.1. NCBI lineage: Eukaryota > Metazoa > Mollusca > Cephalopoda > Sepiida > Sepiidae > Ascarosepion > Ascarosepion bandense. The sequence goes on from JBBBDQ010001888.1 coordinate 227,364, forward strand.
AATGTTTTATGTGGTAGCGACGCAGACCTAATTTCGCACATCCTCGTTATGCTTTGGCAGTAAGGGGCTTAACTTGACCACAATCTTGCCGCGACATTGGATCAAACGACGGCTCTGCATTGAATGGCCACCGCGGTTACCCAACCTAACATTCGATATATAATATATATATATATATATATATATATGACAATAAATTGAGAAATTTTAGTCATAAGTATTGAATACATGAAAACTATATTTTTCTCATATATATATATATATATATATATATATATATAAATGTATGTGGATGACGAATATATATATGAATATAGATATATATGTATACATATTACATATATATATATATGACAATAAATTGAGAAATTTTAGTCATAAGTATTGAATACATGAAAACTATATTTTTCTCATATATGCCTATATATATATATGTATATAAATGCATGTGGATGACGTATATATATATATATATATATATATATATATATATATAATAAAATATATTTTTAATGTATTCAATACTTATGACTAAAATTTCTCAATATCAGTGATAGAGCGTATATATTTTGTGTCATGTAAAAATTGTCGTCTAAATAACGCAAATATGAAAATAAAACCGATGTTGTATTCTAACTAATATATTTGTCAACATTACACAAAAATATCTTGAAATACTAAAGCTGAATCTATTTAATGAGATCGCTATTGGCTTCAAGCACGGCCTCCAGACGACTTCAGAATCTTTTGCAACTCTTCTGAACAATCTTCTTGTTTAAGTTGGTGAATGCTGCCATAAGTATTGCCTTCATTTCATCTTTGGTGTTTTGTCGGTATCTCACCCAACTGCGCACACACATAATAGTTAAAAAAAAAGTGGCAGTCTGGAGTGTTAGGTGTCCATATGAAAGGAATTATTGGGTCACAGAAATTGTATGATTATGTTCTTTTTGCGTGGTGTGATGTACATTCCTCTTGCTAGAATTACACAGGCGGGAAGTGCGAGAAAATAAGCTGATGGAGTAGAATTTGCGTTTATAGTTTATCGGTTTCACAGAAAAAGGGTGGGACCTACTTGCTAATCTTGTGGCTCGAGTAAATTTATATATAGGAGGTACCAGTGAGATAATTTCATCGGAGCAGAAGCCGTGAAAGTATTTACAGTTGAAATGGCTAGATTTATACATAGGTTTCTTTAGTCAGACTTTACGTTTTTGCAAATTTATTACGGACTCTTACTTTCTAACCATCTTTGAGGTCCAAAAGTTTAAATGCAATGTCAGTCTTTATCTTTTTAATCCCTTTTAGTTTTACTCTTTACACTCCTTCATGAATTTTTTTCTCGTTTTTTTTTTTCACACACTCTGGCAGGATTAGTACATGCATTCTTCTGGGTAGAGGAAACTTTCGTTTAATCCAACATGCTCTGACCAACTGAGCTGCAAAAAGCAAATTAGATGCCTGATATTTTCATATCTGCACAGATTCGCATCTAAATATACTTCTTATTTAAAATAAATTACTGTTTAATAAAAGAAAAACGGTTCTTTAATCAAATATGAGCATTCACTATAAATAAAGATCTGACGAATTAATAAAAATATCCATTCTAAAATTCTGTTTGTTTCTGTCTGGATATGAAACTGTGAAGATATGAATAATTTCTCAGATCTATAACAAGAGAAATTTCGCTTGAAGACACAAAATTTGGTTTGACTTGACTAATTGCTTTTCGTGACAAAGTTGATTAAAGCATTCCAAGCTTAAAAGAAGCTGCTTCTGCCCTGAGGGACGCTTATTCAAATCTTCACGAAGAGCTCAAGGTTTTCTTTAATAAAATTTCTCTAACATTCTGTCCGGTAGATAAAAATAAATAAATATCTGTTTAATGAATGAATAAATCGTCTACTGAAAAACAAGTATCCACTAAAAATAACGTTTAAAGTGATAAAATTTTATCAAATTAATAAAAAAGACACTCTGAAAATTTGTTTACGCTTAGACGACAATTCTACTCCTTCAATTTCTTTTCTCGCAATTCCGCCTGTGGAAATCACTTCTTTATTCTTGCTTCAATCTCCAGGAATTTAAATGCAAGGTCAATACTCATCTCTTAACCACTTGACTCTAGTTCTTTCTTCACCACCCTCAAATATACTTTCCTTTCTCTGCAACTTTGCAACTATCATCACACTCTCTTATGTAGCCCTCTGCACACCAGTGGTGTTACCGCCTTGCTCGGGGTGATGTGATTAAAATAATACGAAACTGTACAGATAAGAATGAGAGATTGATGGCGAGAGACATTTTCCTTAAAGGTATATTTCGAGCTTTATCTGACAGATTGGTTCATTGTGGGTTAATTGTTTCGAACGTTTTGGATTTAAGAATCGCTTCCCAAACCCAGGTGGGGGGCAGTTTGGATTCCTGCCAGAGAAGTAAACTTCCTTTTGCAATTCTTTTAGGATCTTCAGACTGTTAAACGGAAATAAATAATTGAGCTCTCTATATAAATATAACACCTAATATTTTATATTAAGTTGATCTTGTTGAATTACCATCGCAGTTTACGGACTAGACCTCTATATTCTTCTACCGAGCGCCCATAGCCCAGAGGTAGAATCGCCGAATTTAGTGTTCAATACATTATTATCAGGCAGTTACATGTGTTTTATTTACCGCGTCATATCTATCTATCTATCTATCTATCTATCTATCTATCTATCTATCTATCTAATATCTGATATATATATATATATATATATATATATATATATATAGAGAGAGAGAGAGAGAGAGAGAGAGTGAGAGAGAAAGGTAATGATGTTAAATCCGTACTCGGAGAGGACAAGCCAAAATGGTTTATTTAATATAAAATTTTAAAGATATATATATATATATATATATATATATATATATATATATAAGTAGATAATAACCAAGGTATTATGATATATATATATATATATATATATATATATATATATAGAGAGAGAGAGAGAGAGGGAGATAGAGAGAGAGCGAGAAATAAAGAAATAGTATGAGAGAAAATATGTATTGCCAAATCTGTTGTTATATCGATATATTTCCACGAACAATCTGTCTCGATGAATCAACTTACATCCAATTTCGTTTGCTTACCACACATTTTCTGTACCAATATTCCGATTGATTTCCTCCTCATTCCCCTGCTACTGTATCTTCTACGTACGACCGATATCGATCAGATGAATATGTCTTCAGTATGACATAATTCAATATCGATTGGCAAACGCACGAGAAACGCTCTTAAGAATAGTCATATTTGCCCACGACGTACATCCCGTCAGATTTTATTATGCAAATCAAATTATTTTTTTCGCAATGAATTTCTTAATAAAAGAGCATTTTCGCTACCGAACCTGATAGAAGTGTGATATTTATTATGGTTTTAATGACAATACTGTTTAAAAAGTGCCCAAGCGTCGGTCGGCACTTTCCCATATGTAGAGGCTCATCCCTTGTTCCCTGTTTAGGATATCGTTTCCGGCTATCTCTTTTCCAATCTTTTCACTCTTACGTAGCCCCCTGCACACCAGTGGCCTTACCGCTTTGCCCGGGGTGATATGATTAAAAAAAAAAAAAATATGGGGACAACACAGGTGCCAAACAATAAACCCAGCTCTATCTCGAAGAGGAGATATTATCTAGGGAGTAAACACACCTAGCAGGAGGCTTGGGTTTAAAATTATCTTTTCATGCCAAAAGGCCAAGGATTAATATTTTTTTTTATTAAAAGACCGACATTTATAATCGTTTTGGAAAATATGTATATCTACTAGGAGTCCCTAAAGTCTGGACGCATAGACAAAAATGTATATTTCCAAAAATTAAATTTTCAACAACATTTTATTGAATAGGAATATTAACAAATAAATTCTTCAGTAAGATTTCCATCACTTGTGACGCAAAATTTGATGCGCTTTGCAAGATTCAAGTAAACTTGAAGCAATAACCTCGCATTGCCGTCAATTTTAGCACATTCACTTTTTATACGTTCAGTCGAATGTGTTGCAACTGTTATTTTCATTGAGTACACCTTCTTCTTTAACCTACCCCAGAAAAAGATGTCAATTCTTTCTTCTTTGGACAAAATCATGTTTCAACTTGCACCCATTCTCTCAAACACTCTTCCCATCTACGCAATCCTCATCCTCGGTATTCTTACCCGTCTGTCACCCTCCTTCTGACATTTCCTCTATCTAACCACTCTTTCTCATCACTCTCCTCTATGTAACTCGCTAACCACTCTTTCTCATCACTTTTCCCTATGTAACCCCCTAACCACTCTTTCTCATCACTTTCCCCTATGTAACCCCTTAACCACTCTTTCTCATCACTTTCCCCTATGTAAACCCCTAACCACTATTTCTCATCTCTTTCCCCTATGTAAACCCCTAACCACTCTTTCTCATCACTTTCCCCTATGTAAACCCCTAACCACTCTTTCTCTTCACTTTCCCTTATGTAACCCCCTGCGCAACAGGGGCAGTAAAATGCCTTGCTTGAGGTGGAATGATTTTAAAAAAAGTACAGTTAATGAGATTTTCTGTGTCCAGACTTTAAGGAAAACCTGTTTATTTTCATTTTCTTAAAATCTAACCTTATAAAAATATCGCTGATATGTTATTTTGGAGAGTGTCAAGATTTAGGATGCAAAAAAGCAAAATTATGATTGTCAATTATTCTAAAAGATAGTGGCAATGGAAAATTATTAAAAAATATCATAATCTCCCATATCACTTATGGGAAAATACCCATGAGGAAGGTATTATTCTGCCATTTTCCTTACAGCTATGAGTTAAATAGCAAAGAAGATTAGGTTCTATATCCTTGGTTGGCAACCATTTTACCACAGTTAGTAATGGCTACCTACTGCCAGAAAACCTTGTGCACAGTCGGGCATGTTTCTTTCGTGTATGACGTGTGACACTTATCTGGCTGTCCCATGTCCGAATCCTGATGAATAGAGCGAGAAGCAGAATCAGGCCAGAGATAGGACAAGAAAAGTGCGGTTTCGTCAAAAACACTGGAACAAGGAATGCCATAATTAAGATTTAGATGCTCTCTGAAAGGGCAATACAAATGAAGAAGGACTTATACTTGTTCTTTATTGATTATGCGAAGGCGTTTGACAAAATACGCCACAAATAATTGATGGAGATGCTCAGCACCCACGACATATTTGGGAAAGACCTAAGAGTAATCAAGAATCTCTACTGGCAGCAAACCGCCTGCATACGGACAAGTAACGAATTCAGCAGATATACAAAGATAGAAAGGGGCGTAAGACAGGGATGTGTCTTTTCACCGGATCTGTTTTGAAGTTATGCCTGGATTTGTCATCGGAGGCAACAATTTAAACAACCTATGATACGCAGGTGGTGCAGTGCTGATAACAGACACAGAAAAGAAAATACAAGACCTCCTACAGAAGGTAGCTGAAGAGAAGGATAGGAAAAAACTACAAATAAACTGCAAGAAAACCGAATGCATGGTCATCAGCAAAATAAGCAGCCCAAAGTGCAAAATACATGTGGGGAATGTTAAAATCAAGTAGGTACAAAAATTTAACTACCTGGGTAGTGTTATAACATAAGGTAGAAAGTGCGACACAGAGATCCGAAGGCGAACTGGCATTCCAGAATTTGAGTAAAGTAATAAGAAACAGGACAATTTCGCTCGAAACAAGGAAGATAGTACTGGATTGCTATGTGTTGTCAGTTCTTCAATATGGCAGTGAATGCTGGACAATATCATCAAAGATGAAGGAAAAACTTGAAGCGACGGAAATGTGGTTCTACAGAAGGATGCTGCGAATATTATGTATCGAGCATTCAAGCAATGATGAGGTTTTGGAAATGATGAAAACAAAAAGTAAACTAATACTGAGCATCAGGAAGAGACAGCTGAAGTTCCTGTGATGTGCAATGAGGAAGGAGGGCTTGGAAAACCTGATACTAACAGGCCAGATACAGGGAATGAGAGACAGGGGAAAGCAACGGATAAACTATTTGAAGGACCTAATCAGGTAGATGATGGAACGAAGGTTGCATGGTGTAACAGGAGAATGTGTGCTAAGAGCCACCAGAGATAGGGAGGTTGTAGAAAGTTATGATCGCCTACGTCCTGAAAAGACAGGACACATAGAAGAAGAATATTTTCATATTTTACGGATATCGGCACGTACACTGGTATCAGCGAGATGAGTTGAAACTCCGGGATGACCTGTTGTATCCATTTCCGCAAACTTTTCTTTGGGAAAGTCATGAATCTTTTTCTTCTTCCTACAAGCTATGGGTTAAATAACAGTGTATACCGGTTGCTCTATTCTTGTGCAGAAACTAGTTCTAGAAAAAGAAGTTATAAGTTTTCGTCTATAAAAGTCTTTGAAAAGTTTTATTTCTTTTCAAACTTCTCATTGCTTGAAAACTTTTGTTTTCAATTACTTCTACTTTATGTGTCGTGTCTCCGTGGAACGTAGACGATCATGGCTCGCCACAACTTCTCATCGTTTGTAGGTTTTAATAAATTTTATATATCTCCTAAACCCGGATCCGTAATACATTTACTCAAGTTCACTAAGTATATTATGCGCTTTTTTTCTTTGTAAATTTTGCGTTTAATCTGTCTTGTTTGTATCAAATTTTCCAAACCTTCTTTCCTCATTATGTGCGCTAAAAACCTCAAATGTCTTTTTTCGGTGTTATGTATAATTTTTCTTTTTACTTACATTTTTTATAAAACATCAGCGGATGGTATCCTCAGTATCGTTCTGCAGAATCACATTTGCCATCGCTCATATTGCAATTTGACACTAATGATTTTCTCTGGCACTGCGTATTTCTGGTCCCCTATATGGTCAGCTTAGGAGATTTTTTGTAGCCTAGCATATGTTCTGATCCCTTAAGTTTACGTAGTTTCCAGTGGTTTTCTATATCTATTATTTTAACTTTTTTTTTTAATCATATCACCCTAAGCAAAGCATTCCACTGCCACTATTGCGCAGGGGGTTACTTAGGGGAAAGTGATTGGAAAGAGTGGTTAAATATAGGAAATGTCAGAAGGAGATGGGAAGGGTGTTTGAGAGAATGGATGAGAGTTAGTGTGTTAGGAGCTGTCTATTGACATTACATTTAAACTCCCGGAGATTGTAGCTGTCGGGGAAGCAAGTGTATGGAAGGGAATTCCACAGGCGGGAAGTGCGAGGAAAGAAGCTGTTGGAGTAGAAATTGCTGTTACATCTTATCTGCTTCACAGTAAAAGGGTGGGACCTAGTAGCTAATATAGTATCTCGTGCAAATTCATACCTAGGGGACACCCGTGATCTAAGTTCAACGGAGCAGAAGCCGTGAAAGTATATGTTGTTAACTGCGCCGGATTTTTCTTTCTCCCCTCCTGTTACGGCCTTGCGATATTCTTGTAGCCTTACTTTAAGGGGGTGGCCTATTTCTTCTTTATATTTCTTTCTACAGCTACATAGAATGGTGTGAACACGGACCTTAGTCATGTTCTCCTCTGTTGGGCTTCTTACTCGGGAGAGGTACCTGCAAAGTGTAGAACCACTTCTGAAGATCGTCCTGATGTTATATGGACCACAGATCGTTTGTATTTTCTCCGATAACCCCTTCATATAGGATAGACAGACCGAGGCTCTTTTCTGAGAGTTGTTATCTTCATGCCCACTTCCTTCCATGTATGTTGAAGTTGTTGTCATGTACTGTTTGGGATCGCACCTGTGTACATAATAATAGACTCGTCTGAGTGTACATATGATCCTGCCAATAGTGAGAACAGCAGAGTTTAGTTTGCAAGTCAGGTGTAAGTAAAAGGGTTGTTTAGTTGGAGTTGGATCTGGAATCACAGTTGTAGTTGCAGTTGCTCTGATCTCCACTCAGCTAGAATCAGTTACCCGATCCTACTATTTCAGTTCAAGAGTGTATATATTTATTTCTACTAAGAGTATTACTAAATTGACTAACCCGCGTTCCAGTGTGTATATTACGTTCAATATAGCTTACATTTTCTATCTCCATATTTGTTTTTGTTATTTATTATTTTGTGCGGTTCTGCACCCGGAATACACAACATGTACGCTTATACTGACAATTTCCTTGCTCGATAATTTACCATTGTACCATCCATTTATTTACATTTTAAAGAAAGGGATCGTTTGCTGCCTGCTGCCTGCAACATTGAGCCCAAGTTGTCCTTGACACATAGCCCAGTGGATACAGACGTTGGTTAGTTCCTGTGACTTGACCCTAAAAGTTGTGAGTTTAATACAAGTAACATACAGGGTTCAGTATTGAACAACTGCAGGGTTAGAGAGAGATAACATATGACTACCAAAAGAGGCTCTACGTAAGGGATGAGAATCATATACCCCAGTGATTTTAATAAAGTGTTCGGTTCGAAATCTCTTGCACCTGAACCAGGCCGGGGCGTACATTTAATATATATATATATATATATATATATATATATAATGCATGTCTTTAAATACGCATGTGTCTATGGGTGTATTGTTATTATTAATATTATTATTCCATATTACTGAATCAAAGTATGAATGAAAATGGCTACAAAATATGGCGGTAAATCGGTACATCCCAAATGTTCGCATACAATTTATACTCATTCGGCTTTGGCTTGCCTTCACGTGCACCGAAACAATAAAGTTCATTTCGCAGAATATTCTTCACTACAGGCTTTAAATAATCGGCATAATTTTCCTAGGGAAGAAACACGAAAACGCGTCACACGAAATTTTTTCTACTTTGTCAAACGTCATATATTTTTCTGCTAAAATTGTGCTTGATATATCAAATAATAACATATATATGTGTCTGTGTGTGTGTGTGTGTGTGTGTGTTTAAAATGTGTATGTATATGAATATAAATACATACGTATATATATATATATATATATATATATATATATGCAATTTGTTATATATATTATTTACATATTATTTCTACGTATTACTTATTGAAAAGCGCTCAATATCAGTGATTGAGCTATCATCACATCAATCCAATTGAATATATATATATATATATATATATATATATATATATATATATATATATATATATTCTTCTTTTATTCACATTACCGTCGTGGTGAGAAGAATTTCGATGTTAATCTGCTTTTTACACAAGTGGAGACATTTTTGGTGTAGGCATGAGACAATCTTTCCTCCGACTGCAGAGTAAAACATTTTTTTTTATGTAATTAGTCTTTCATTTCTGGATTTTTTGTCCATAAAAATAGTGCAGATTTTTTGACTTCTTTATTTAGAAAGGATACGTTTTCTGGACTATATACATACTGAGATTAATTTTGCCTACGCCAACGTAAAGTTAGTTTAATTAAAACTTTGACTTATAGGGCTTTCCAATTTCTCTAAAACTTCATCTTTGCTCATTCGTTCGGTCAATGGTATTCTCAGTATCCTCCCGTAGAACCACATATCTGTTGCTTTAAGTCTCTTTGTGAAGATTGTCTAGCATTGATATAGAACTGCAGCTGGAACGCGACAAAGCCGATAAATATTCACGGAAATCGAATAAGCAATATTCCTCGACAATGAACCGTTCGCAATATTCAAATTTTTATATTTTTTTGTATCTCTTCACCTCCAGCAGAAAGCCAGTCAGATGCGAAAAATATCAGGAAAAACCCTGTTAAGGAAAAATAAACACTAAAAGAGGAATTAAGACAGATCGATATACATTGGATTTAAATTTTTGAACTAAGTTGACTGTGAAGTCATAAATCGGATGAGTGTTTCACAGGCAAAGGTTGTGAGAAAAGAAAGTGTTAGCATAGTCAGTCAGTTAAGTGCCATACGTGATACACGCTTGAGCGATCATGTCTCTTTCGAGACATGACTGACTGGGCAGAAGATTATCCCGCAGTAGGTTGCCATTGCTTTCTGCGGTAGACTGGTTGCCGATCAAGGCTACAGAACCCAATCTGTACCCTTGGGAAAGGTATTAATCCGTCTCTTCCTTCCAGTTAGCATAGTACTTTTGCTTATATCTAATCTTTCCAAATCTCAAATGGTAAAACGTTGAGCTTAATTTCAAATAGTATTGATAAAAGTTAACCAGAGCAATTATCATAAAAATATATATACAAAAAGCACAGGGAAGCTACATTATGTCAGTGTAAAAATAACTGGAGGCCATTTGCCAGGTCAGGACCTATAACACTCCATATACTTCTTTCAACTTTATCAATAATTTCTAAATATATAACAGGAGCATGAGACCAGACAGATCAGTCATATTCAAAGCAAGGACGAATAACAGAATTATAAATGTGTAGATTAGATTCTGGCGGGAGAAATTGTCTAGAACGACATAGTGAAGCAAATTTAATGGCAGCAATTATAGCAATTGACTCATTATAATTTTTTACTTCAGAAAAATTTAACCTGAGAAGGCACAATGAGTCATTCACGTAGAGGTTAGCATCAGCCATGCATTGTGTTATATATTTCTTAATATTTATGTTGTAATTTTTTTTAAAAGTTCACGTTAATTTTGGATTTAGCTTCGTATTAGCATTTTTTTCATTCACATTTCAGTCAGTCAGTTAAGCGATACACGCTTGGGCGATCATGTCTCGAAAGAGACATGACTAACTGAGCAGAACATTATCCCGCGGTAGGTTGCCATTGCTTTCTGCGGTAGACTGGTTGCCGACCAAGTCTATAGAACCCAATCTGTCCTGTTATTTGACACATAGCTAAAGGGGGAAAGAGATGTATTATATTATTAAGTAGTAATTAGTGGGGGATCAGTTTATTAGTTCATAACAATATAAAACCAATCCCCACTTCATGACCAGCAGAAGCCTTAATTATGTTTTCAACTATCATTTTCAGTCGTTCAGATAAGTGCGATACGTGATACACTTTGGGCGATCATGTCTCGAAAGAGACATGGCTTGCTAGGCAGAAAATTATCCAGCAGTAGCTTGCCATTGCTTTCTGCTGTAGACTGGTTGCCGACCAAAGCTATAGAACCCAATCTTTCCTACTATTTAACCCATAACTGGGGGGAAGAGACGGATTAATACATTTCCTAAGGGTATTTGCGCGTAAGTGAATGCAAGGAATTCAACTGGAATTCGAATTCGGCTCTTTACCGTCACTTAAACAAGTTATGGCCATTTCGTTATATGAGATATGGTATTTTGAAGCAGGCAAATTAAAACTAATGATTATAAAATGGATACTATTTTTGAGTTTAACATTCAAGAATCGTTCAGAATTAACCCAAACATCACACAAATGATTAGCAAAAGATTGCAGATTTATTAAATAAAACCGAGGATACCCGTTTTAACTTGGTGATAAATCTTTGATCATATTTTAAGAAGCCTTTCATTTTTTCCGGCTGCAATCTTTTTTCTTTTTACCAATTTTCTGTACAGTGAAACCTAAGTTGAGCAAGTGCACCTACCCCAAAATGTCGGCTTTTAGTTTTCATATTCAAGACCAGCTTTCTTTTAAAGAAGGCTAATGGTAAGATTTGTCTTAATGAAAGAAAGAATATACATTTCTAGACTTGAAAAAAGAAGGAATATCTCAAACGATAGACAATGCGTTAATTGTAATCTATCGTTTTCTAAATGTATTTTTTCATAAGTGTATCTTTGGTTTAAACGATCTTTTAGTACCGAACGACACGTCGCATTCATTTGTCTTTTTATTCGCTTGAAAGTTTCTTTTAGGGAAGATCTGTATATCCAATTATTATCGTTCTTCTCTTAATGGCTATTGATGTCTTAATGTTTATTAATGGTTGTTTTCTTATCTGAAAAAAGACTGAAGCTTGCATGTAGCAAATAGCTTGTTTTATTTTAACTGTTTCCATTAGATCTATGATAAATTGCAACCGTTATTTTTCTATCATTAGTTGCCATATCACACCAGAGGCACCAATCGTTGTGAACCATACAGCACTATTTCAGATAACTGTCTGAAGTTTTGAGATTAGATTTATTTAGTATTACATATCGATAATTTTGAATCAGTTTCCTCTTCTTTGCTGACGTCTTCATAACGTTTTATATCCAATAAGATGTGGTTCCTTTTACCATCTGATGATCTAACATCTTCCCATTTTTTATAATCATATCGCCGCAATCCAGGCAGTTTACTGCCACTGGTGTGCAGGGGATTACATAGAAGGAAAGTTATGAGAAAGAGTAACAGGTTATAGGGGGTATCACGAAGTTGGTAAGCGAAGGATGAGAATAAAAAAATAACTATTAAGAAAATGTAACGTTTAAAGAATCAAACTTAACTATTAAGAAAATGTTAACTATTAAGAATATGTAAAGTTTAAAGAATTAAACTTAGCTATTAAGAAAATGTAACGTTTAAAGAATTAAACTTAATTATTAAGAAAATGTAACGTTTAAAGAATTAAACTTAATTATTAAGAAAATGTAACGTTTAAAAAATTAAACTTAATTATTAAGAAAATGTAACGTTTAAAGAATCAAACTTAACTATTAAGAAAATGTAACGTTTAAAGAATTAAACTTAACTATTAAGAAAATGTAACGTTTAAGGAATCAAAGTTAACTATTAAGAATATGTAAAGTTTAAAGAATTAAACTTAACTATTAAGAAAATGTAACGTTTAAAGAATTAAACTTAATTATTAAGAAAATGTAACGTTTAAAGAATTAAACTTAATTATTAAGAAAATGTAACGTTTAAAGAAACAAAGTTAACTATTAAGAATATGTAACGTTTAAAGAATTAAACTTAACTATTAAGAAAATGTACCGTGTCTTTACAGCAGTCGATAAGTATTAAAACGATCTTGCAAATTTATGAAATTTATGCAGTTGAAGTACAAAATCGGGGAGCTCGTAGGAATAAAGTTAATAAATTATTTATAAAAAAGACATTAGGAAGCATTTTATTATATCATTTCACCCCAAGCAAAGCGGATCCGTCACTAGTGCGCAGGTCAAAAAAAGATTTAGTAGAGGGAATATTGAAGAAAGGATCTCACCGACAGGATGTGACTTCCCTCTGTCTGTTCAATAAATATTTTCATAGCTTCTGCTCCGACGAACGTAAGTCATTGGTGCCCCTGCCACAGGAGTTTACTCGTGCAACCAGGCTAGCAAGTGAGTCCCACCCATTCGCAGTTAGATCAACCAAATGCAGACGACAATTCTACACCTCAGCTTCTTTTCTCGCACTTCCCGCCTGTGGAACTCTCTTCCATATTCTTGCCTTTCTGACGACTACAATCTCCAGTAATTTAAATGCATTGCCATTTATCTCTTAACCACTTGACTCTAGTTCTTTCCACGCCGCCCTGTATATCCTTTCCTTTCTCTCCACCTTTGCAACTGTCATCACACCTGTATTCCCATCCTTCTCTTGATCCTTTCTAACTGGTTCGTTTGTCTATTTACTCTCCTCCTCTCTAATCATTCTCTCTTATGTAGTCCCCTGCTCATTAATGGCAATAGCGCCTTGCTTGGGGGAGAAACAAAGAAAGAAAAAAAAACAAGAAAACAAAGGAAAGATAAAAAGGACTCAAGAAGAAAGAGAGAATGACATTTGAAGTTATATTTACATTTTTGCGGATTGTAGTTATCAGGGAACCAAGTAAAGACAGGGGTTTCCAAAGTACGGGAAAAGTAAACTTTTGGAGTAGAAGTGACGGTTGAACTTACCTATTTCAACGATAACATAATGAGACCTAGATGTCAACATATTCAGTCAGTCAGTTAAGTGCCATACGTAACACACGCTTTAGGCGAGCATGTCTCGAAAGACTGGGAGAAGATTATCCCGCAGTAGGTTGCCATTGCTTGCTGCGGTAGACTGGTTGCCATCCATGAATATAAGAACCAAACTGTCCTGTTATTTGACTCATAGCCAGAGAGGGAAGAGATGTATTATATTACTAAGTAGTATTTAGTAGGGGATCAGTTTATTACTTCATAACATTATGAAATTGATCCCCCACTTTATGCCCAGTAGAAGCCTTAATCATGTTTTTAACTGTTATATTCAGTGAGTCAGTTAAGTGCCATACGTGATACACGCTTTGGGCGATCATGTCTCTTTAGATACGTGACTGACTGGCAGAAGATTAACTCGCAGTCGGTTGCCATTGCTTTCTGCAGTAGACTCGTTGCTAGCCAAGAGTACAGAACCCAGTTTGTCCTATTATTTAACCCATAACTAGAACGAAGAGACAAATTAATATATTTCCCAAGGGTATTTGTGTGTAAGTGAATGCAGGCCAAGGTACTTCCTCGTATGCAATTCGCTCGGTGTCTGCGCACACACGTCAACCCCTTTAGGCTCGTGAAAAGTAAGGAAAAATCAATCAGTTTAATAGAAATTATAGAAAAAAGTACAATGAACAGCTACAATTTTGTTAAAAAAAATCACTTAATCCCATAAGTAATCAATTAAAATACCAAATACCCAATACGTAAGATGAAAAAAAAAATTTAAAAAAAACAGAGACCAAAAGAGACATAGAAAAATATTGGCTGGTTTCCGAAGTTCAAAATCAAAGAATTTTGTTTTATTTGCATGAGTTTTGTTATCGCTTTTGAGAACAATTTTTAAAAAAAGCTCCGTTTTTTGTTCTCATGTTTGAATAAATTTCACCTAACTAACATTTCCGTTATATCTAACTTTGTCTCTCTCAGTATATCTCAACAATATAAATGATCAATATAACTTCTATTATTGTGATTCTGTGCACGTGACAGCTGATTGATTTTAGTCAATTGGCTGAAATCAAGAATGTCTCGGCCTATTCGAACGTATTTCTTTAATGTTCATCTCATATACAGTCATGCCTTTTTTTTAATATAGATAACTTAAAATGTATGTTATTTATTCTTCTATTGAAATATCCGTGTGAATTCTTTGTCCTTGTTAAATAGCTGGCAACAAATTATCACAAGAGATACAGCCTTTTCCAGCAAAATGATTCTAAGAAGGTTGGGTCATTGTGTAAGGACATAAAGTTTTTTCCTCGTCAGAATCCATCTTGGACATTTATAAATCTATCATTGGTCCGTGAATTGTTGCCATATCTGGTCGGATGATCCTGCTACAGGGTGGGGCAAAACAACTTGCTTATTTGGAATAACAAATAAAACAAAAGTAATGCATCTAAATATATTTATAAATGGAAATTTGCCTCTGTATCTGTGTGTCCGTTACCTATAGACTCCGAAACGGCTGAACCGATTTTCTTGAAAATTTACACATTTGTACTATAAGCGTCTGCGAGTGGTCTTAGCTAGGTTTTTGTCGAGGTACCCCAGATAAATATCGAAAATCGATAATCAAAAACATCGGGTTATAGAAGGAGTGGTCCGATTTTAATGATAGACAAAGATGATAGGCAAGATGTGTGTGCCTGTCTGTTTATCTGCCTCTATGTCTGTATTTTTTTTTCAGCCCTTTGATTTTAGTTTTTGCTTCGGGTTTGGATCTAAGTAGGTATAATTGTAGTTCTTCGTCTCATACCATTTACTCAGAGGACTTATTTAGCCTTCAAAATGCAGTTTACGACGAAAAAATCTTGATATCGATACCAGGAAATCAAAATTTGACTTACATCCATTCATTTTTCTTTCAGTCTACGGTTTCGCTCTAAATGGAAACAACTATTGCTTTTTAGTCTTTCGTGCCAACGTCCAAAGAGTCTGAGCTCCAGGACCATGGATTAGTTTTAAAGCTTTCATTACACCCGAGCAACGCCGGGCTATACTGCTAGTATATATATATATATATATATAATTCTTTGAAAAGCATCAATTGCAACATTTAAACTTTATGTTTTACAAGCTTTAAAGATGACATCAGTCAGATGGCGTCCATTCTGCTCAATACACTGGGTTAATCTTACTCTGAAGTTTCGGTCAACTCTTTCCAGCATATCGGTGGGTATGTTGGCGACAGCTTGACGAATGTTGTTCTTCAGGTGAGCCAGTGTGTTAGTGTGTAAACGATTGATTTTGGGTAGTCCCATAAACATTAGTCACAGGGTATTAAATCAGTGGACCGTGCTGGCCAATGCAGATCACCCCTGGAAAGTTCTGCTGCAAAACTGTTATTGACACACGCGCTGTGTGTGCCGTATAAAGTAAACAGAAACAAACTTTAAATCCCGCACTCTCGAGTAAGGTCCTCCCCACCATCCTCGGATTAACCATCGCTTCAGGGCGCCTAATTTAAATAGGTTGCTCTGTTCCACTCTGTATATATCTCGAGATTTTAGCTAAAATCTAAAGAAGGAACTGCAATCTAATCCATTCTGACTTAGCATCTCAACTCCAGTCAATTTTTCAGCAACGGTACATGGCTTCCTTCTGTCTTTTCTAAAAACTGACAAGCTTTTTTCTTTCGTGCCATGAACGCATAAACTTACGTTATACTGACATCTAGGTCTCATCCTCTTACTGCTGAAATAGTTAGATGTAACTGTCTCTTCTACTCGAATAGTTTCTTTTCTCGCACTTCCCACTTGCATTTACTTGCTTCTCTGATACCTACAACCGCAAAAAATTAAATGCAACATCAATTGTCTTCTTTTATCGCCTTGAATTCTATTCGTTTTTATCCTTTCTTTAACACCCATATAATCTCTCTCTCTCTCTCTTTCTGTCTCTCTCTGTAACCCTCTGCGCACCAGTGGCGGCCCCGCCTGGCTCTGGATGATATGATTAAAAATAATATACATATCAGTGAAAACTAATATTTTCGAATGATTTACGAGTCAAAAACACTAAGCATAAATTAATAATATCTATTTAAGTCTTTAATACTAACCTTGGATGTTAAAATTTTTGAGTGGGCTTAATTTTAGGATGTACATCAGTCAATATGTATTAAAACAATTTTCTTATTTCTTACAAAGTTCAAAAAATATTTTCAAAATTATGTAACGGTTGGGTGTTATGTTGACTGTACATTACGAGCTAAACGAATAAAACACACACACACACACACACACAAGTATATATAGCGTTAATTGTTGATAATATTTGGCGCCAAGATTGTATTTTTTCAGTAGTTTTACTGATAGGGTAATTCGGCCAGCAGGTTTGTTTTTTTTATCGAAAATTGGTTGAATGGAGGTGAAAATAGGGCATTGATTTCTGTACAAATAATGTGTCACTTTAACTGACCAGACTTCAAAGTTTTGTGAGGATACCATTATGGTGTTCTCACTCATTGGGTCTAGTTTTCTTGTTGTGGAGTCCCGTTTTTTTTTTATTTATAGGGAGCAAGGTGTGAGTTAGGATTTTGCGGGATTGATCTTGTTTGCGATTGGTTGGTTTATTTCTTTTTCTTTCAAGCGTTGGAAGACATCAGCCTGTTCTTGTTTTTCAAACCTAAAATTCTAGATTTTATATAGATTTAACACTCCCATGCATTTTTGCTTTTTCATGGTGTCGCATTGTTGATGTCATCTACAGCTGGATATATCTGTCAATCACCCTTCTCCTTTGCTGACTTTATCTATGGCCGGATGTATCTGTCAAATCCATACTTGCTGTCAAGCCGGTTTCGCTAGTGCTTATTTCGTTGTTGTCTTTTGTTGGCATCATCTACGGCCGGATGTATCTGTCAACTACATTTGCCTTTTGTTGACCTTGCTTACGGCAATCCCAAATTTCAACATGATAACAAGCACAAACTAAATTATATCATGAACAAAATTTTATAAAGAAATTATGATTTAGCCGCCTCAATCTCCTGCCGTCTACCCCATTAAATTAGCATGGATATTTGGGTAGTAGAGTTCCAAGTCAATACCCAAAGACTATTTTCAGTACTTGACGAATGTTTCCGAACGTCTGTTAACTGCTGGAAAGAATGCACTTGTAAAGCAGTAATTAAGTCAGGCGGTGGTTTTATTGGCGAAAAGAAAATATGATGCTGTTGTATGATTATTGTAATTTTATAGTTAAGTGATTATCTTTGTCAGCATAAAAACAAATACACTAGAGTTACTGAATTTGTTTCTTTTACTTAAAATTTTTTTAAAAAAATAATTCATTTTAATGTGCTTAAAAATTGCTGTGTGTTCCAAAACTTTTGCCTTCGACTTCTAATCTAGTATTTGATTTCAGTGAAGGTGATACAATCACAGTTAATTTGCGAACTACATATTTTTTAATTGCCTTATATTATGCGCCTCGCTAAGGTTAAAAAGTCGGTTCTGAATTCAAATTGTCCTTCACCTATACTTTAACCGTACTACTAGACTGATGACATGGTCACATTATTTTTCTCTTGAGATGGCAAGATGAAGCAGTAAGTTATACGTTAATAATTTCTTCCCTTGCACTTCTCGCTTGTGAAACTCTTGTTGGGAGGCCTACCACATTTGTTGCAAGGCGTGGACGTTTTGCGGGAAATATTGATTGGTACAATGGTCACGTAAACAATATTTGGCGGACTCGTGTGAATTCTGGCAAAAATAAGGAACGCAGCACAGAAATTTGAAAACAAATGGTAAATAAATGCATTTAGAAAAATTACAATAATGTGTATACGGCTTAAATGAAAAAGAAGTAAAAACTTAACTATTAAGATTATTAGAATGTAACGAGTGTTTCAACAATCTACAAGTTTTAAAATGATCTTGCCAACCTCGTAGCACGTTGTAATTTGTGTGGATGAAGAACAAAGTCGGACAGGTTATAGAAGTAAAAGCAGTAACTATATATACAAAAGAGAGATTATTTTGTAATCATTTCACTCCTAGCAAGACAGGACCACCACAAGTGCGCAGTGGGTTCTTCCTCTTCTATGTGCCCTATCCTTTCAGGACATAGGCGATCATGGCTTTCTACGTCACCTTATCTCTGGTGGTTCTTATCAGGCTTACTTCTGTTACACCACCCAAACCCCGCTCTGCCATCCACTAGCGGAACACCATAAATCTAGAATATAAATGTATAGAAACTAACATGGCCACAAAATGAGGGATCACTTTATATATTGATTATAATATGGAATTAATCCCCCATTTTATATCCACATTATAATTTCATATAAACAGTTTGAATATATATTCTTATTCTATGTGCCCTATCCGTTCAGGACGTAGGCGATCATGGCTTCCCACATCACCTTATTCCTGGTGGCTCTTAATATGTTTTCTCCTGTTACTCCACGCAACCCCCGTTCCTTCATCCACCTGATCAGGCCCTGCAAATATGTTATCCGCTGCCTTCCTCTGTCTATTTTTCCTTCTATCTGGCCTGTCAGTATCAGGTTCTCTAAGCCCTCTTTCCTCATTGCATGTCCAAGGATCTTCAGTTGTTTCCTCCTGATGCTCACTATTAGTTTTCTTTTCAATGCCAATCTTTCCAAAACTTCATCATTGCTCACATGTTCGGTGTTACAGTGATTAAAAAAAAATGTGTACAGGAAATATTGAAAAAATGATAAAAGATTACCAAATTACATTATTGTGTGTACAATAAAATTTTAAAAAAGAACATTAAAACTTAATGTCCTGGCGGTATCACCGGCAGACAGAATGAACTCTTCCAGACATTATTTATACCTCCCCTCACAAGAGGTGAGAGGGAGTAACCAGAGGGGAGCACCCTCAGAGTGGCCCGAAATGAGCTGAGAGTCGGTCTACGAACACTGCTACCTTAACGACCATTACGTGCTCCAGTTCTAAGGCCGAGTGTCGAATCATAGTATTCCACACGAACTCGTATCATCGTTCCTACTAACCAAGTTCCAAGTCTTGTATTCTTTCCGAATTTAATATATATTCGTATTTTCCTATTTGGTTGTTTCTGCGTTATTCTTACTGGACCTTTAACTTGGTTCACGACACTTCAGTCGAAGCATATTTCAGCTGCTATCTATCTTTCCATGTATCTATCGATCTCAGTCTATTCATTTCTTTCATTCTATCTAGCTATGTACCTATCAAACTCAGTCTATTCCTATCTATCTATCTATCTATCTATCTATCTATCTATCTATCTATCTATCTATCTGTCTGTCTGTCTATCTATTTATCTATCTATTTCTTTCAACAATCCAAGTAACATCAGTACTTCAAACTATCTCTCTTCGTCAACTTTCGAAGTATGTAAACCAGATATCCCTTCAGTAAGTTACGAACACTCTTATCTTTCTCTTTATTTTTTAATATTATTTTGTGTCAGAACATTTAGTCTATTGCATTTCCTCTCCATGAAGGTCCCTTAAAACTAGAGAATTTGAGAACTCTGATTAAGTTTCCTGAAACAAGCTATTGACACTATTCCAGGCGTATAAATTCATAAATACATTGTCATGGTGGCATCATTGGCAGACAGGATGAACTTTTCCAAACATTATTTATACCTCCCCTCACAAGAGGTGAGAGGGAGTAGCCAGAGGGGAGCACCCTCAGAGCGGCCCGAAATCATCCGAGAGTCGGTCTACGAACACTGCTACCTTAACGACCATTACGAGTCCCTGTTCTAAGGCCGAGGGTCGAATCATAGTATTCCACACTAACTCGTATCATCATTCCTACTAACCGAATTCCAAGTATTGTCTTCTTTCCGTATTTAATATTTATTCGTATTTTCCTATTTAGTTGTTTTTGCGTTATTCTTGCTGGACCTTTAACCGGGTCCACGACATTTAACTATTGAAAATAGTTGAGTACTTTTTTGTGCTTGTGATATGTGTGCGCGATACACACGCGTATTTTTGTGCGAGTTCAGTCGACCGGTGGAATCGAATGCACCTTGGCAAATATGTTCTCATATACGATATGATACATCCTGAAGAAAGAGGAAGAAATGTCTGACTTTTTATAGACTTAAAAAGCGCCACCTGATGAAAAATTTGTGAAGCGAAGTGGGGTAAACTACACTCCCTCTGGACCTCCTGTTTGTACCGTCAACTTTGAAAATTGAAATGTAATGTCAGTTATTATCTTCTGTCTTCTTAATTCCTGTCATTTTATTGTTCTCTCATCTTGGCCTATTCCTTCATACTCAGTATTTTCTTGTGTCTTAGCGATTGTATTGCGTTGCTTGGGGTTAAATGATAAAAAAAAGACAAGAATGACAAAGAAATTTATCATTAGTAGTGTTCAAGAGTTAAAAAAGTGATTTTGCTGAACCGTTAACCTACCTGTCCATCCTACTACTAATAAACGCACTCGATTGTGCAAAGATATCTAATAACTTACCTGTAATAAAATGTATGTTTTACGATAGATATTAATATATGTGTCATTACCTTTCGGACAATCAAATCGATATATATATATATACATTATGGAAATGTATATAAATTACTGGTAGATCTTCAAAAATTTAAATGCAATGTTAATTATTATCTTTCTGTTCTCTCTCCTTAACAGTATTTTTGTTTTCTCCTCCTTCCTTGATTCTTAGTGGATTTATTGCCTTGCTTTGGGTTAGATGATAGCAAAAAAATACAAATAAATTTTTCATTAGTAATTTTCAAGAGGTCAAAAAAGCCTATGGTTATTATAGACTGCCACATTTTCGGAATTTCGATGATGGAAGCCAAATTATTTAGCAATATAAGTAAATTTGATATTGACTTTATGTTATGGTGAAATACACCTATTCCTCAAATAATGGACTCTCTCTCTCTCTCTCTCTCTCTCTCTCTCCCTCTCTCTCTCTCCTATATTCATAAGAGTTAACAGCAAGTTAACTCGAGAAGTTCTTGGGAAGTTCATAGGAGTTCTTAGAAGTTCTAGATAGTTCTTTAGAGTTCTATTGAAGTTCAGTAGAACTACTAGGCAGTTGATATTAGTCGGCAGTTAGCCGAATACTAAGGAGTCAGCTTACAGTGGAATATTACCAAGTTTCTAACATTTTGGGTGCGTTATTCGATTAGCAACCAGCATAGCATGATTATAACACTCAATGCGAAAACTCCTTCACAACACTTTAAGTGACATATGTAGGAGTATATAGTTAATCAACCTGTTAAAATATTTGTGCATCATAAGATATCAATAAAATACAAGCCGAATTACAGTTTCAACAATCGAATCGATAGATGCACTTTGTGTAAATGTATAGATATTACTTGTCAAATTTAATAATATTAATTCTTGTCATGGATTTAAAGACTTTATTAATGGATTCTGCATATATGGTTGTCAGTAAAAAGACGAGTCCAACATGCAAATAAATAATTGAAGATACCAAAATGAAGCAAGTAGAAAAATTAAAATACAAAGGAAGTGTTTAAATATAGGAGGGAAAATGCGACACCAAAATCCAAAACCTAATTGAATTGCATTCTAAAAGCTAAGCAAAGTATTAAGAAACAGTAATAACTTGATAGAAACAAAGAAAAGAAAAGCACTGAACCTCTATGTAGCAACAGTTCTTCTAAATGGCAGGGAATCCTGAAAAAAATTCATCATAGATGAAGAAGTGAATTAAAGCAACAGAAATATGGTTCTACCGAAAAATGCTGAGAATATCATGGATCGATATGTGAGTAACTACAAGGTCTTTCGAAAAATGAAAGCAAAAAGGACACTTATACATAGCACCAGGGAGAGAAATTACTAGGGTACAAAATGAGGTAAGAGGCCTTAGAAAATTTGATACTAACAGGAGAGACCGATGGTATAAGGGACAGGGAAAGCTTCGCGTAAACTACCTACAGAGCGTATGCAATGGCTGGCAGAACAGGAATTAAAAGACACAGAGAAAAGATAAATATACTCAGGGCTACAAAGGACAAGAAATTGCTGAGAGTAATAATCACCCACATCCTGAAGGGACACGGAACATAGAAGAAGAAAAAAATTGTTTTATATGCTATATAGTCCCATAACGGGTTTAAGCTGTTTAATTGATCAGGACTCAGTGAAATATCAGCCACAGAGCTTACAGTGTATGTACGTAGGCGCATGCTCACTCGATCAGATCAGAACCACCAGAACATGCCAAGATGGAAGAAAACTGCCCAAAGTGAATATGCATCTAATACATTTTAAATTTGCGGACAACTCGCGTGACAGGAAATAAATTTAGTATCTATTGGACCACGGAAAATTAAATATTTAGTTTTATATCTTGAATTCAAGGATTTGTTCGAAAATTCGAATAAAAAATATCTGAATACGAGAGA
Source organism: Ascarosepion bandense (assembly GCA_037127315.1). Classification (NCBI taxonomy): domain Eukaryota; kingdom Metazoa; phylum Mollusca; class Cephalopoda; order Sepiida; family Sepiidae; genus Ascarosepion; species Ascarosepion bandense. Next base: position 250,589 of record JBBBDQ010001888.1, read on the forward strand.
GAGAAGAAGGCTAGAGGAAGGCCATAGCCAAATCTTTGTGACAACAACCAAGTTTCGTCCGAATAGATCAGAACAAGAAGTAGGACATAGTAAACGATATGATCAACATCTGGAAAAATACGAATCGGAATGCCAATCAAAATTTATTTATATTCCATAATTTGAAGACTATGTTTATTGAATGAAAGTACACGTTAGAAATTTTTTTGCAAAACGCGTTCTGATTTTTTTTTTTTTCACAAGAAGCCAAAGCACCCCAGGGCGAACAAACACCTGGAAGTTTCCCAGAAGACGGAGCTTCGACTTCTAATCTAGTCCATCGAGATTTTTTCTTTCAATTTCATATCAATAATATCGTAAGGCAAAAGAGAATATTTTTTCTACTTAAAATACTTGTAATTAAAATATGATTCGAACTTTTGGGAACTGACGTTCAAAAGCATTTTCCCATCTTAAAAAAAAACCCAGAGAAACAGCGATTAGAGTTAAAATTGTTGCTATTCAATCAACACATTTCCGTTTGTTTAATATGATATTACTTCACTGATGTTAAAGAAAAATTAATTGAAAATATAGTATTGTCATATTATAATAATGTATTAATGTGTTGAGTAAAATAACTATCAGGAATTTACGCGGTATTATCGTTTTAATAGTAATGGTAAAACTATATATTTCCTAAATAGAACATTCGGTCATTCTTTGACTAAACCCCCAGTGCTAGAATGTGTTGACATTTAGAAAATATTTCTGTTAAAAACAAAATTAAAAATAGCTTTCACGGGTTCATTAATTTCCAGGATTTTCATCTATCATAATGGATGAGTGTTCTCTAAAACACGTTCATTGTAGCGAATCTCTATGGGTTTAGATAACCCCATACTTCAAATGGGACTCATATGCACAATGTGTCGCTAAAAATTGGTTGTTTCATTGTACGCTCCAAAACGTATCTGACCTCCCTCAGTAAACTCTTCAAAAGATCAGACCAAATATGGAAAATTGTTGTCATGTCTAAACTGGAGCTGCTTATTCCTCCTTCATCTATCTATCTATGAGATTTTTCATGATTCCCTGCCATTTAGAAGAACTGTTGCTACATAGCGGTTCAGTTCTTTTCTTTTCTTTGTTTCTATCAAAATATTACTGTTTCTTAATACTTTGCTTAGCTTTTAGAAGGCAATTCAATTAGGGTTTGGATTTTGGTGTCGCATTTTCCCTCCTATATTTAAACACTTCCTTTGTATTTTAATTTTTCTACTTGCTTCATTTGGGCATCTTCAATTATTTATTCGCATGTTGAACTCGTCTTTTTGCTCACAACCATATATAAAGGATTCATTAATAAAGTCTTTAAATCCATGACAAGAATTAATATTATTAAATTTGACAAGTAATATCTATACATTTACACAAGGTGCATCTATCGAATGCATATTTTCATTGATTTTAAAATCATATACGCGGTCGGGTGAGTGATGTTTCACCAATCAACCACATACAGAGGGAACTTGCCAACCACTTGCTACTCTATCGTTATCTGCATGACGTTTTTTGACAAGATACAATCCTTGGCACCACCAACCCTGGCCATTGGAAATAGGACATAATATGCCAACTATAGAAGTACGAATCACCCTCATTCTATTCGTATTCCATTAGTAACCCGAACAGCGTTTTCGCAAGAATCGCTGCCTGATAGAAAAACGGCGGGACGTTTTGCCAATCATTATAATCTTGAGGTCTTCTGGTCTTCGGTTAATCTACCTGTGGCAGAAAACAAAAGTCATACGTAATTATTTTGATGTTAAGTTATCTTCCTTTTTTGGGAAATGTCCCTAATTTTAGGATGTGTTTTGGGTATAATGGATAACAGTTCAAAAAGAGAAATCGGAGAGCCGAGTCCGAATTCCTCGGTGTGTGACATTTTGCGAACATCATGTGTGTTGATGTAATGGATAATTGATGGGGAATTAATCGGTGAGTCAAGTTCCAATTCCAGTTGGGTTTGTTTTATTCACTACAGCGCAAATATTGTTAGAAAAAGTATGACTCCTTTTATCTGCCTCTACATACGGGTTATTAGTAAGAGTTTTATCAATAAATCTATTATTATCTTCAAAGAAATAAAACAATGACGTACGAAATATTTAGATATTGGTGTAAATTAACGCATAAAGATTGATATGGTGCCTAACAAAAAAACAACCAATCTAAAGGAAGGCGCGTTTAAAAAGTGTTGTGGATTCCGGGTGAGGAATCACACTAAATAATGAACAACAAAAACAGATATGGAGATAGAAAAGTAGGTTATATTGAACGTAATATACAAACTTGAATGCAGGTTAGTAAATCCAGGAATGCTATTAGTAAGAAGTGATATATACAAGTCTTGAAATGAAGTCGTTGGAAATAGTATATCCGTCTCTCTCCCACCGGCGCGACGTGGCTTCCCTGTGTCTCTTCTATAAATACTTTCACGGCTTCTGCTCCGATGAACTTAGATCACTAGTACCCACTAAATACGAATTTGAACGAGATACTAGATTAGCAACTAGATCCCACCCTTTTACAGTGAAACCGATAAAATGCAACCGCAACTTCTACTCCAACAGTTTCTTTCCTCGCACTTCCCGACTGTGGAATTCCCTTCCACACGATTGCTTCCCCGACGGCTACAATTTCCAGGAGTTTAAATGTAAGGTCAATAGACACCTCCTAACACACTAACCTGCTCCCATTCTATCAAACACTCTTCCCATCTGCCCAACCCTCATCCTCGGTATCCTTACTCATCTGTCACCTTCCTCCTGACAATCCCTATGTCTAACCACTCCTTCTCTTTACCTTCCCCTATGTAGCCCCATGCGCAATAGTGGCAGTGGAATGCCTTGCTTGGAGTGAGATGATTAAAAAAAAAAGAAGTATATTATTCAAGCTGAGTGGAGCTCAGAGCTAGTCTGCTTTCTGATGCGGTAGTCTCTGGATAAGTTCGGTATCTCTCGGTAACTACGTATCTGTTACGGTACTTTCCGATAACTCGCACGGATCTCTACGATTACTCTCCACTCTATGGCAGCTACTGTAACTTACTATGACAGTTGTATATGTATATTCAGTCGAGTCTATTATCATATATAAAGGGGAGGTCCCACAACAAAAAGAAAAGCAGCGAAAAAATCTAATGCACAGATAGATTTATAATGATTTTAATACTTGAGTCAAGCAGTGTAAGACATATTCTATATTCGCAATTTAAATGTTTCTATCTTAGCTATGCGTCAATATCTGGACAGATTGGTTCATATTGATTTGATTGGCCACCTGTCTAGTCAATGGCTGAGGATATATGGGACGGACTGATGACAACCCATACTCTATTTAGTGGTCTTCAGATGTCTATGAAGAGTTTGTAGCGAAAGTGGACGCCTCCAAGCTCTCGCAAAGTCCACTGAAAGGAACATGAGTAAGAAGCATGACAGTCTGTTACTTAGCCTCAGGTCCTCCCATCCGACGAATAAAGGAGGAAATGTTTTTGACGATGATGGTGTTGATGATGATGATTTTTATGGGGAAACACACCTATTCCTCAGATAATGGACTCTCCCTCCTATATTAATAAGCGTTAACGGGAAGTTCATGGGAGTTGTTTAGAGTTCTATTGGAGTTCAGTAGAACTACTAGGCAGTTAGCCGAATACTAAGGAGTCAGCTTTCAGTGGAATATTATCAATTTCCTAACATTTTGGGTACGTTAAGTCGATTATCAACCGATATAGCACGATTATAAGCTTCAGTGCGAAAACTACTCCACAACAATGATCTTAGTTATTTTTTACTCGTTATGATTAATGCGTGTTCTTATCTGTTCTTGATTCCGGCTAAGGCACCGCACAAAATAATGAACCACAAAACAGATACTAGAGATAAAAAAAATATGTTATATTAAACGTAAAAATACAAACTGGAACGAATGTTAGTAATCCAGGAATACGATTAGTAAGGAATATATATATATATATATATATATATATATATATATATATATATATATATATACACAAGTCTTTGAAGTGAAGCCGTGTTTGAATTATTATGTCCACGTCTGAACTGACGAGTGCTATGTAATACTATTCTGGCTGAGTGGAGCTCAGAGCAACTATGACTACTGAAGCGGTATTCTCGGTGGAACTTCGGTATCTTACGTTAACCTGACGGATATCTTCCTAACCTTCTATGGTAGGAGTATACGTATACTCAAATCAAGTCAATTATCATAGAAAAAGGGAAGATACCACAGAACTATCCAAAACAGACTTCTACGTATATAGTGAATGCCTCGCTAGATAAACTTTTGGGACCTTCCTCAGTATTTTTGCAAACTTCGGCACTTATATATTGACTTAGTGCATTTTTATTTGTTGTTTCTTACGTCTTTTTGCTGCCTTCTTCCTTGGTCTCTCTTTTTTAAAGTATTTTTAATTATTCGAATCTCTTTTCCTCTCAGGCTCTAGTTTTTTCTTTATCTTTATCTGAGGTTCTTTCTCACGTATTTCTTTCTTTTTATCACTGATTTTTTTAAGTTTGTCCTTTCCTTTAAATTCCTGTCTCTTTATTTTCTTACTTTGTATACTTCTCTTTTCTCCTTATCTCCATAGTCCAAAATATGAAAAAAACTGAATTCGGCAGCATGCGTTTTGATCGGGAGATTGTTGCTGTACTCATGTCAACCCAGGTCCGATATGGTAGCAACTATAAAAGTCTCAGCTATGAGCAAATAAGGAACACGCAAATAAAACACTATGACAGTCTAAAATACCAGTAAAATGGACATATTTATTGTCAAATTACCAACAATACATATTTATAGTAAAATTACCAACAATACATATTTATAGTAAGATTTTCAACAATACATATTTACAGTAAAATTACAAACAATACATATTTATCATAAAATTACCAATAATATATATTTATCGTATAATTACCAACAATAAATATTTCTCGTAAAATAACCAACAATACATATTTATCATAAAATTAACAATAATATATATTTATCGTATAATTACCAACAATAAATATTTCACGTAAAATAACCAACAATACATATTTATCATAAAATTAACAATAATATATATTTATCGTATAATTACCAACAATAAATATTTCACGTAAAATAACCAACAATACATATTTATCATAAAATTACCAATAATATATATTTATCGTATAATTACCAACAATAAATATTTCTCGTAAAATAACCAACAATACATTTTTATCATAAAATTACCAATAATTTATGTTTATTACGAACAGTATATATTTATTGTAAAACTACCAACAATGCATAAAACAAATTTTAGCGATTTACCCTAAATACGTTTAAAATGTTAAATGCAACTAACATAAATAACTTTTATGACATTAAGCCATATAATATCCGACACTTTCTTAAATCTATCTTTATTCCAACATATTATTTTAATAAAACTACAACACGAAGCAAACATCACTTCCTCTAGTAATCATGTCCACGCAAACTTGTATATTCACAAAAGATGAGTACAATCTACCATGTATTTGAATACTCAGACTTTGTACTTATACAAGTTTGTGTGGACATAGTTACTAGAGGCGGTAATATGTGTGTTTTATGTTGTAGGTTTGTCAAAGATATATCATATTGTAAAAAAAACAATGATTACTTTCAACTCCCAAGAAAATTAAATTTCTATATTAAATGACTCATATGTTGTTGATATGCAGTTAAACAGACAAATCGAAATCATTCTCTTCTAGAGGTTTTCTCACTGGTTTTGCCAGATTTCTTTTCAGTTCTTGCTTATTTTCTTTATTCCCTTTTATGATATTTCGCTTAATTCTACCTCTTCGTTTCTTTCATCCTCTTCTTTTCTGTCATGCAGAATATATATATATATATATATATATATATATATTTATATATATATATACTTACACTGAGTTATAGTTGCAAAAATAACCTCGAAAAACTCATAACTAATCATAACAAATATATGTTAAATCAACACATGGATCGAAATAAAATTAATTACCAAAATAATAAAGAGGACAACAATAGAAACTTATGCAATTGTAGAAACCCCAATAATTGCCTACTACAAAATAGATATAAATAAATAAATTCAGTTGTCTATGAATGCAATATAACATCAATGGAAAACCCCTCTATAAATAAAGCGTATAAGGGATCTACAAAGAACACTTTGCTGTTACGTGCACGTAACTTCATTCAAAAACAACTTATATCGAAACCAAAACATCCCTTTCTGCATATTTTTGGAAATTAAAAAACACAAAACAGAAATCCTGGAAAAACTAGAACCTGCAACTCGTTTACCGACATCTTCTCTTTATGCTTAAGTGAAAAGCTACACATTCGAAAGTACCCCAACAATGGCAAACTATTGAACCGTAGAGACGAATTAGCGGTGTTATGCAAACATCGAAAATATTTGTCGTTAACATTTAATTAACCAAAACATATCTCATTCACATGAAATACTTCCCACCAAAAAGGTAATTAATACCCATGTTTAATCCTAAAAAAAAACGAACATCGTATAAATAAAAGAAAATAAACTCACACAAAATTAATAGCAACTGTATTCCATCCACTCATAGATAGAAGTAAAATAAAAGTATCTACCCGTAAGAAACTTACATCCCAATATAATTATTCAGACAAAACTAAAAAGTAACCTGTCCAAAACTAAGCTACTCCGCACCCTCTCCCAACCCAAGACTGGATCTTCTATGGCTACCAACTGCCGGTTAAATCATACTAAACTCCCACCACATTCACTGATCATATTACCAAAAATAAATCGTTTTCATCATTTATTTTCATTTCAACTCATCACCAGAGGAGGAGCAAACGTAGCTCCGAAACGCGAAAATTTTTGTGTACTGATACTATGCCTTTATAAACCATTGTAACAACCATCACAAATATAAACCATTGTAACAACCATCACAAATATAAACCATTGTAACAACCATCACAATATTTATATATATATTTTAATTCCAGAATGATGATCAAATAGGTAAATCCCACAAAACCCGATCCTAATTAATATTCATTTCATTAATATTAAAATTGACCAATGTGGAGGGCTCGATGCAAATATTACATTTTATTTACAGAGCCAAATATAAAAAATAAAACAAAAGTTTCGATATTTAAATCTGTTGAATAGCCATTTCTACGAGGAAATCCTCGCTCCTTCAGCAACGGCGAAACGAAAATTTTATTTTCTCAAATTCAAATGTGTTAACAAATTTTATACCAGGAGAAGTGCCCCGCAAAATCATCCATACACAAGAAAATAAAATAATATATATTGTCATCCGCAGACAGATCTGTTTCGCCGTATCACAGCTCATAAGTACGGTTAGACTTCGATTGCTTTTTTACACAGGATTGAAACCCGACTGAAATGGCGTCAGTCGGCGACTCCACCCCTGGGCTATGGGCGGTCGGTGGAAGTAGACAGACTTTTTAGCACATATCATTATACGCGCCCAATAACTAGAGCACTCTAGTATACATTTCACTGAATGAGCCATGCGTACCTGCCAGAGTAGCTACTGTTTATGTTCCAACCATTTTCGCAGTGTTTTTAACCTCTTTTATTTAATATCGTAAATTCCAGCATTGGTAGATATTTGAACTTTCATCTTCATAAATAATGCTGAGTTTATCGGGATTCTTTCGTTCATTAAACAAAACTACAAAGGCACAATCCTGTAGCTTTCAAAATCGCAAAGAATAATAAATATATACAAAGAACGTTTTTAGATTTATGAAAGTGAAACCGGAATACAATACACAACTGATTAAGAAGACATGAAAATCTTCAACAAACACGAACACCAGCCGATCTATCCCGATAAGTATGAAGATAAGAAGAAAGAAAGATATATATATATATATATATATATATATATATATATAGAGAGAGAGAGAGAGAGAGAGAGAGAGAGGGGAGATAGAGAGAGAGAAAACAGAGAGAAAGAGAGAGAGAGAGAATTCAAATATATCAGCTCGACCATTAAAATGCGCACTTGAAGGAGCGGTGAGGATCTTTTAGGCAGGATCTAAAAGAGAAATACATTAATCAACAAATTTCCGACACAAACGAATACATTGTTTACTCAAGAGGATTTTCGCACAGAAACAACGCCATTTACAGTAAGGACATGCACTGTATTTTGGTAAAAAGTTAAAAACTAATGGGTCATCAAGCGTTTTTGACATACACACATAACTCGATCTTCAAGCGCGAAAATTTCGATGCCAAAAGATATTGAGTTACCATGAAACGGACAGTTGTGCCAAAAAAAGCTTGGCACTCTTGGAATCTTAAACGTTTTTTGGGGAAATATTTTAATTGTCAGTCTAGATTTGACGCTCACTTTCTCTCCACCGTCCTTCTCTCTCTCTCTCTCTTTCTCTCTTTATCTCTTTATATATACAGGGTGCGATGCAAAAATTGCCATCTAAATTAAGCAAACATGAAAATAACACTGACACCTCATTTTAACAGATATATTTTCCAAAATTAAACAAAAGTATTTTGAAGTAATAAAGAGGGAGTTTATTCAATAAAGACGTTATTGATTTTAACCACGGTCGACTTCGGGATCTTCTGCATGTCTTCTAGGAAATCTCCTTGTTTAAGTTGGTGAATGCTGCCATTAATGCTTGCTTTGAATCATCTGTCGCCTTATAAGGAGTTTTGTTGGTCTCTCGCTCAACTGCACCTCACATCTACTAATCAAAAGGATGCAATCTTGTGTGTGTTAGGTGTTCAGATGTAAGGGGGTGATGTGGTTGCAGAAACTGTATGACAGCCATGAGTGATTTCCCTGCATGTGTGACATAGAACATAGTCTGTCTGTATGTCCTTTATACAGATCCGATTCTCACCAAATATCACACATATATTCTTTAGGATGAGACTGGGCTCCAGGGCCATCGATTCGAGCAACGCCTGGCTATACTGCTAGTATATATATATATATATATATATATATATGTGTGTGTGTGTGTGTGTGTGTGTGTGTGTGTGTGTGTGTGTGTGTGTGTGTGTGTGTTATTATCATTATTAATTAATTATTACGTTATAATATGTGCAAAACAATACTACAAAATTGTGGATTTGTTTCGACATTGAAAGAACAAAGTCTCATCAGGTAGTTTATAATAATGGTAATATATATATATATATATATATATATATATATATATATATAATGTGGACGGAAGAATTTGCATGGTGAGGAACATTAACACATACATGAAGAAAACATTTGAATGGTTTTTAGGTTGATGTGATTGAAATCAATATTGATAGGGAAGTGTTACTTGTCGTCGAGTAAAATCTGTATGAGGAAAAGAGACTGGAAGGAATTTGCGTGCCTCATAATATATTCTTTGTTTAGAATTTTACTTGTATGCAATAGCAAAAGATAATTCCGACAGATTTCTATCGAGAAACCATGGACAAGTTAGATGAAAACGACAAAAAGTAAAAACATGCATAAACGTGAGACCATTTTAGTCGAGATGAAAGAAATCAAATGCAAAAGAAGTCGGAACTGTCTTTGATTTTGAAGCTAAGCATAACGCCTCTGTTGTTTTGTTCTTGTAGGCAAAGGTAACGGTTTTTTATGCTAAAAGTGAGAATTTGAAAGCGACATAGTCACAAAAGGTATAAAGAAAATCACGAGGAAAAAGGAAAATATAAATTCGTAGGGATGACAAAAATGTCTGGAAAGTAAAAAGGAATACATTTGACAAAAAAAAAAGAAACTGGAAGAGTTGAAAATGTATATTCTTCGGAAAAATGAATGAAAATCTAGGGAAATAAATGAAGGAAAGAAAAAGTGAATATAATGAATAGAAAATAAATAGAAGAATAGAAGAATGAAAAAAGAACGAGAAATTGACTGTAAAAAAAGTGAATAAGTTGATAAATGATTGAAAGAATGGAGGAATAAGACGGATTATCAATGAAAAAATACGTGAAGGAAAGAAGGAATCGAAAAACACCAACTGATCAGAATAAACGAGAAAAAAGTAAATTAGAAAATGTACAGGATAGAGAATAAAAGAATTAATAGAAAATGATTGTAAAAATTAAAGAAAGAAAAGTGGATGAAAAAACAGGGCAGTGGTAAAAGATTAATCTGAATGCAAGAATTTGGGAATGAAAGAATGACCCAATGAAAAGAATAAAAAACGAAAAAAAAGGAAAAGACAAATTAAATGAAAGATTGGGAGAATAATGTGGGGAAAGAATATGTTAAAAAATGGAAAGGAATAGTAGAATGAAGAAACTAGAAAAGAAATTGGAGAATAAGGACCAAAAAATTAAAACAAATGACAATAGAAACAACGAAAAAAAATGAGGGCATGAAGTATAAAGGATAGAAAATGGCAATAAAGAACATGGAAAGAATAAGAGAATGAAGATGAAACGAAATCAGAAATCATTAAAAAAACAAAGGAAATAATATGAAAAATGATGAAAATGGATAGACTATGGGAATAATGACAATGAAAAGAAATAGAGAATAAAGAACATGAAAATGGTTGTAGTAAGAGAATGATGAACATGGAAGAAATAGAGACAGGAAGATCATAGAAAGAATTACAGAATGAAGAATATTACAGAAATAAAAACACCGTAAGGAAAAAAAAAAGAATAGAAAAATGAGAAACAGATGAAGGAATCTGAGATTTAAAAACAAAGAATATAATAGGAGAACCAAGAATATGAAAAGAATAAAAAATGAATAGCATTAATGAATAGGTGAAAGAAAAATAATTGAGTTTTGAATTTGACTTTTGTTTAACGGCATATCAACCTCTGTGGGTTATTTAATGCCAAAATGTTGGGTTTTAAGTTATTTTTTAATGTTCGGTTATAGTAAGAAGGTTGAATTAGTCAGATTTTGATTAAAATTTTTATTTGAGAAACTGAAAATGTCTTCAACCTTTGTATTCAAAAATGTATTACTGGTAATAATTCTTTTCATTCAAAAAAGGTGTTATGGTAATACTTTTTCTTCAAAACTGTATTGTTGGTAATATTTTCATTCAAAAATATATATTTTTCTATAAAAGTCTATTTTTAGTGTTTCATAATGTTTTGACCACAGTTTGGGGGTTGACTATTTGCCCAAAGCTGAGACCCTAACAGGGTTACCACCCCAGGTCAGGGTGGACCTGGGAACTTCAGCAACTAAAAAGTGGTTGCATGCTTCTCCCAATCTCCCAATCAGAGGACTTGCTGCCGGATGCAGTTTACCGTCATACCCAGGACCAAAAAATAATCGAACGTATAGAACTACAGAAAGTAAAGGAAGAAAATGATGAATGAAGAAAAAAAGAAAGGGATAGGGAAATGAAGAACGAGAAAGAATAAGAAAATGAAGAATAAACTGGGTCTCTGAAGAAGAAAATGAAGATAAAAATATCGGGCAATAAAAAACGGAAAATTACAAAGAACTGAAGGAGTACATTACTTAAAGGCAAAGAAATAACAAAACTAGAAAATAAATAAAAATAAGAAAATAAATAAATATGAAAAATATTATTTTAGGACATCAACAGATTACTTTTCTTTATTAACATACAACACTAAAATTTTACTCTATCTCATGTACTTATAGATAGTAGTCAAATAAAAATTGTCTTCTTCTTCTTCTATGTGCCCTGTCCTTTCAGGACGTAGGCGTCCATGGTTCTCCACATCTCTCTATCCCTTGTGGCTCCTAGTATGTTTGCTCCCGTTTCTCCTGTCAAACCCCGTTCCGTCAACCACCTGATCAAACCCTGCAAATATGTTATCCGCTGCCTTCCTCTGTCTCTCTTTCCTTTTATCTGGCCAGTCAGTATCAGGTTCTCCAGGCTCTCCTTCCTCATTGCGTGTTCCAGGAACTTCAGTTGTCTCTTCCTGATGCTCATTATCAATTTCCTCTTTGTTGCCATTCTTTCCAACACCTCATCGTTGCTTGCATGCTCAGGCCATGATATCCGCAGCATCCTTCTGTAGAACCACATAATTCTTTACCCATTTAAAAAATCTAAGGTCTCACTATGCGATTTACCCAGACAAAACTAAAAGGTGACCTGTCCAGAGCTAAGCCACCTTGAACCCCTTCCCTAGCCCAAATGTGTATCCTTATGGTTACAAACTGCTGATTGACTAGTTTAGACACACTAAATTCCAATCCCCTAAAACCGCCATTTACATCACACAATCCCCAAAATAAATCGTTTCTCCCATTTATTTATCATTTTGTATTTATTTTCCTGTTTTTATTTACTTTCTAGTTTTATATAAAAACAAGAAAAAAGCAAAATAGATAAGAGAATAAACAATAAATAAATAAATAAAAATACAAAGAGTAGTACAAACAGAAACAGAAATAAAAAATAAAAATAAAATCAAAAATAAATCAAAAACAGAAAAATAAATAAAAATAGAAAAAATAAATAAAATTAGAGAAAATAAGTACAAAATCTAAACTTATTTATAAATGGAACTTTGTTTGTGTGTGTGTGTGTCCGTTACCTATAGATTCCGAAACGGCTGAACCGATTTTCTTGAAAATTTACACGGTTGTACTATAAGCGTCTGCGAGTGTTCTTAGATAGAGTTTATGTCGAGATACCCCGGATAAATATCGAAAATCGATAATCGAAAAAATCGGGTTATAGAAGGAGTGGTCCGATTTTAATAAAATTTGATACACTCATAGAAAAAGGCATAAGAAACGATATTCAGACGTTTCAAAGTTTCAGTTCTTACAATAGTGCAGAAAATCGAAAATATATCTATATAAAAGGCAAGATGTTTGTGTGTGTGCCTGTTTATCTACCTGTATGTCTGTATTTTTTTCAGCCCTTTTAATATAGTTTTTGCTTCGAGTTTAGCTTTAAGTAGGTATAATTGTAGTTCTTAGTCTCAGCTATGATACCATTTACTCAGAGGACTTATTAGCTTTCAAAATTCAGTTTACGACGAAAAAACTTATTTGATATCAATAGCAGGAATCAAAATTTGACTTAAATCCATTCATTTTTCTTTCAGTCTACGATTTCATTTTAACTGGAAACAACTATTGCTTTTTAGTCTTTCGTGCCAACGTCCAAAGAGTCTGAGCTCCAGGATCATGGACTAGTTTTAAAGCTTTCATTACACCCGAGCAACGCCGGGCTATACTGCTAGTAAAGAATGAATAAAGCCGAAAAATAAATAAAAACCGAAAATCTAATTATATACGCAAAATAAAAAATAAATAAAAATAACAAAAGAAAAAAAGAAAAAAAATAATAGAAAAATAGCAGAAATAAATAAAAAATAAAGAATATTAGCAAAATAAATAAAATAAAAATAATAATAGAAAAATGAATACAAATCGAAAATATAACAGTGGAGGTGAGTATGAGGCGGAGTCCTACCTATTCCGCGGACATTTAAGTGTAAATGATTATAACGAACCCAACTGGAAATGAAACTCTCCGATATCCATTTCCGAGCAATTATTCATTGCACCACCTGTACATCAAACCTTTAGATTACCTTGTATTCTCAAACGGTCAACTATCTAGTAACTGATAGTGTTTAACAATGCTTAACTTCGGTGATGGTATGAAAATCTATATTTCATGCATGATACGAACGTAAGCCGACATTACTTATGGGACAATGTCATAATATAAGCTTTGGTTAAGTTTAAATTTGTAGGTACAGCCTCTAGTGCAGGTAATGAAATTTATATACGACTTTGCACTAACGAAATTTATATGCTCTCAACTAAAAGACATCACTAATACGAGATAATTGGTTAGATGATAAAAGTCCACTGACATAGACTAAAATGCAGCATATAATTACCAGAAAGCCGAATCTTTCTCCTGTGTTATATCTTAACAAGATTCAAACCAGAACAAAATAGAATCCAGGGCGGTAACTTTCCACATTTTACAGAGTTCCAAAGTGTCTTTGTGGTTTTGTAGGTGATTTTCACACTACACTCATTTTCCACAGACTCAGCTTTACAGAACTATCTCCACTCTATTGATTTGTCTATGGAGAATATCCTGCGGAGATACTTTCAATAGCTCTACCAGTTCAGATTTACAAATGATACCCGTTAGGCTAGGTACGCAGGGACGAATTACAACAAATCCCTTAATATTTCCTCGTTAAGAAAGAATTTCCATTCAAGAAACCTCAAGCTACGTACACAGGTTTGAGTCCTTTTAAATTGCTTCTTATTTCATTGTTAAGAATTAATTTACATTCAAGTTATGTCAGGCTACGTACACAGGGTTGAGTCTTTCCAAATCCCTCCATATTTTATTCTTAAGAATGAATTTCTATTCAAGATCCGTCAGGCAACGTACGCAGGTTCTAGACATCCAAAATCTGTTCATATTTCATTGTTAAGAACGAATGTCCAGTTAAAAATTGTCAGGCTACGTACGCAGCGGTGTGTCATTCCAACTCTCTTCATGTTTAATTCGTAAGAAGGAATTTCAATTCAGGATACGTCAGGCTACGTACGCAGAGTTGAGTCATTCAAAATGCCTCCATATTTTATTGTTTTTTTTTTAATCATATCAAGCAAGGCGATAACGCCACTGATGCGCAGGGGACTACGTAAGGGTAAAAAGAATGGAAAGCCGGAAACCACATCCTAAACAGGGAACAAGGGATGAGCCTCTACACCTGTTCAATAGATGTGGGTGAAGTGTGAACCGGGCGATAGCTTAGTCTATCTACTCCAATTGAAAAAAAAGAAAAAAAAAGAAAAGATTTGAAAAGAGAAAACCGGAAACCGCATCCTAAACAGGAAACAAGGGATGAGCCTCTTCACCTGTTCAATAGATGTGGGTGGATTGTGAACCGGGCGATAGTTTAGTTTAGTCTATTTACTCCAATTGAAAAAAAGAAAAAAAAAGAAAAGATTGGAAAAGAGAAAACCGGAAACCGCATCCTAAACAGGAAACAAGGGATGAGCCTCTTCACCTGTTCAATAGATGTGGGTGGAGTGTGAACCGGGCGATAGTTTATTTTAGTCTATCTACTCAAATTAACTCTTTGTTAACAAAGAATTTCCAATCGAGATTTGTCAGGCTACGTACGCAAGGTTATGACATTTCAAAGCCCTCCATATTTTATTGTTAAGAAGGAATTTCCATTCAAGATACACCAGGCTATGTACGCAGGGTCGAGCTATTCAAAATCCCTTAATATATTATTCACAAGAATGAATTTTCATTCAAGATCCTCCTGCTCTGTACGC
Organism: Ascarosepion bandense; assembly: GCA_037127315.1. NCBI lineage: Eukaryota > Metazoa > Mollusca > Cephalopoda > Sepiida > Sepiidae > Ascarosepion > Ascarosepion bandense. The sequence goes on from JBBBDQ010001888.1 coordinate 265,966, forward strand.
AGGTTCAAGACATCCCAAATCTCTTTATACTTCATTGTTAAGAGCGAATTCCCAACTACGATTTGTCAGGTTACGTAGTCAGGGTTGTGTAATTCCAAATCTCTTCATATTTTATTCATAAGACTGAATTTCCACTCGTAGGTATTTTAAGAAACCGCTATTTTGTGGGACCGGCCCCCGAGAATTATTATCTACATCGAGTGGTTCTTGAGCCTTCTATTGTTTGAAAACTATTGTTTGAAAACTACTAGAAGAGATAGAATCACCAGTTCTCAACACGGTATCTATGCTGATGTAATACATATTTACTCCTAGCTTAATTATTAGTCTGATCGGTTCAGTAAGGTTAAATTGTCAGCTGATCTGAAGAAAAATCTAGAATTTGTTGTTAACTGGGACAGTGAATGGCTTGTAATTTTAACGGCTAACAAAACGAAACTGAAACGAAAAAATAACAGTTTCCGTGAGATGAAATAGAAAGATTATATTGAATTAATTGCTACGTCTGCTGAAAAGGAAGCTGCTTCACCTTTCGTGCTAGATAATTTTTCTCACTATAATCTCTTATATATTCATAAATAGACCATTCACCCTTGCTTTGAATATCAAATCTGGTCTTATGCTTCTGCTAATTATTTAGGGATTCTTGATAAAATATAAAAAAATAGTCTTCAATATAATTAACCTCGATCTGACATCTCGGCTTCAGTAACTGTATTATCAACTTAATGTAACCTACCTGTACCTTTTCTATAAAAATTTACACAGTAATTGTTCTGATTAACTTTCCTATTTAATACATTGATTTTACGAATTAAAATGCTCTACTGGATTGACACTTAGTTCTGATCTTTTTACACTTCAAATACCATGATGTAACTGTAAGTTATATGAAAACATTTCTCTTCTCGTTTATCAAAATCTCGTTTATCAAACTCTCGTTTATTAAACTCTCGTTTGGCATCTTGCTTTCCAGACAACCTTGTCCATAAAACAATTTAAACGCAGTGTCAATCGTTATCTTCTGTCTTTTTAATTCTAATACATTTAACGTTCCTCTTCTTAATATTAAGTTTCTTTTTCTCATATTTTTTCAAACTCAGTAACTCCTTGGGTCTTAATGACCTTATTGCCTTGCTTGAAAAACAATGACTAACAAGAAGTATCCGACAGGGATTTGAAGCAAAGCATGACTACGAACTGTAGGAATCGAACCCGAGTAAAAGTTAATATATGAGAATGATCTATTCGTATCGCAGAAATTCAGGTAGAAATGCACACGTATAATGTCCCTTTAAATCTTTAAGGATATTTATCATCTAGATGCTAATATTATTCAACCAGCATTATGCTAATAATGACATTAAACTCTTTTTGCCGTCTTGTGAAAAAGCTATCGATATTCCATATCTTTAAGTGACCACATTTTAAGTGCAAAATGTCAAATATTCATTGGAATCGTTACAGTGAGGATTGAGTCTGACCGATTTCATTCTGTACAGTTTGTTTGTTTTTTTTATTGTCGTTCAACAATGAAGCATTGCTGCTAAATGTTCAAGTAAAAGCCTGATTTATAAAAGGAGAAATGTCTGCGTGTAGCACCACTCAGGAAAAGCGTTGGGTTTTGCCGTTTGTACGTCAATGACCGTATTAGAAAATTATGTTTAAGTGGGAAATGAAATACAGGGTGTCCATAAGGTTCGTGTGCACTTTAAAAAGTTTATAACTTTATCTGTGTTTGCGATAGAAATAATTTGTAAAAAGGATTAAAAATAAGTAAATCTATATTATTTAAAGTTTTATTGAAATTTTATTTAAGTTTCCACATGTCATCCATCATTAGCAATACAAAGGGCAATACGATTTTGCAGTTCACGGAAAACATTTGCCAACTGATTTACAGTAATGCCTGAAATCGTTAGTTATTTTAGCTTTCAAATCTTCTAATGAACAAGGTGCGGTTACATACACAATTGTTTTCACATGTTCCCATTGTTAGTTTCTCCTCAGTTGAAGCCATTGATCAATTTTTTTCTGAAAAAAGAATATATTTTTTATTTATCTAAAAACTTTTGCAAAATTTATGGTAAAGAATTAGTCAATAATACTTAAAACTAGGTACATTAAACTTGATAACATTTTTTGACAGATTATTGTTTATAACCAAGTTTCGTTAAAATTCGTTAATTTCCGTAACAAGGGGCTTAGATAGCTGCAGTAGTAGACAGGTATCTTTGGATTACGATAATGCAACAAAGACAGGCGAAATTAATTGAGATATTGATAAAGTAAAGAAATTAAGGAGACACATGATGACGATTAACAATGATTTCATATGTTTGAAGATCAAATTTCCGCTAGAAAAGAGTTCCAAAAGTGAGAAGTTCAAGAACACTGTCGAACACATGATTTCGTCTAACAATTTCAACTATAAAACAGTGAGACCTAAATGCCTATCTAGTACTGCGCTTAAATAAGTAATGTGAGGCATCGAGAAGGCAAGCACATCAGAACAATTACAATTCAAATATTTATAGAAAATATATTTATAAGTGTGTTTCTCTCGCTCTCTCACTCTCTCTCTCTCTCTCTCTCTCTCTCTGTGCGTGTGTGTAATTAAAACAGGAAAACAAATTCTCAAAACAAAAGCAAACGTAAAATACAAGAAAGAAAATGATTTTAGAAGGCTAACGCTAATATTAAGTATTTTCTTATTTAAAAAAAAAATCAGTTTAATCGACTGAGAAGCATGTGCTACCTCCCGTATAATTAATTTTTGTAAAATCTTTCTCTTAAAATTTTTTGTCTGAAATATAAGATTCTCATGGCCTGTAGGTGTTATCCCTCTTTTTCAGTACTGCTGGGTTCTTCATTTCTCGCCTTTTCTTTGAAGTTGTGTAGAACATCATAATTTTAATTATTTTCTCTTCCAGTTACATGTGCCGTCCATTTTAATTATTGTTGCCGTTGAAATTCCTCAAGCTATGCTGGTTATGTTATTTGATAAAATTCTTTGTTTCTGATTCGATAGCGTCAGGCGTCTCGATGTTAAGAAGGATGGTTTTCACTGTAATGTCAGTTAAAAATATCACGGACGCTACACTCGCGTGAAGTCATTTTTAAACATCGATCTTTGCGAGCGTTTTACATACAGCTGGAAGTTTAAACATTTATGAATGAATTTTTGCGACCTGCATGGATTTTAAATGAAAGTGTCGATCTGATGAGGCTCTTAAAGAACAAGTTACAAATTTTAATTTCAATGTTTGTACTTGCTCTGTTGGACAAAGCTACTCCTGACATAGGCATTGTGCATTCAAATTCCACATCACCTTTATTAAATTTGTTATAACTGACCTATACACAGGGGTATCAAAAATGTTTAGTATTTACTAATTGTGGCGCAGTGGATATCGGCTCGGAACGAGAAATCGAGGAACCGAGTTCAAATTTCAGTTGAATTCCTTGCATTCACTTACGCGCAAATACCCTTGGGAAAGGTATTAATCTGTGTCTTCCCTCCAGTTATGGGTTAAATAATAGGACAGATTGGGTTCTATAGCCTTGGTCAGCAACCACTCTACCGCAGAAAGCAATGGCAACCTACTGCGGGATAATCTTCTGCCCAGTCAGTCATGTCTTGAAAGGGACATGGTCGCCCAAGCGTGTATCACGTATGGCACTTAACTGACTGACTGATTTGCCAAATCCATATCCTTAAGTTTTATGTAGGTGCCATTACTATATGTATGGTTGGCCACTCATATCCAAAGATACCTGTCTACTACTGCAGCTATCTAACAGCCATTGGGAAGCTACTCCTGAAATAGCCATTTTGTATTCAAATTCCACATCACGTTTATTAAATTTGTTATAACTGACCTATACACAGAGAAATATTTAGTATTTACCAATTCCATATCCTTAATTTTTATGTAGGTGCCATTACTGTATGTATGGCTTGCCACTCGTATCCAAAGATATCTGTCTACTACTTCAGCTTCTAACGCCCATTGGAAACGCCTGTTCAGGCACACTTGTGTTTGTTCAACACCCAAAGAGCCAAGCTGTGGTTTATACTGCAACTATGTTGAGTAGAACTTAGTTACAGTTTCTGAGAGAGAGCGCGTTATGTAGCAGGAAACACGGCCAAAACGCTCATACCCTCGGTCACGATGACATGTGAGTTCGAGCTAGCACAACCATCGATGGAGATGTACTTGTCTGTTTGTAAAATTTTACTAATGATCCATTGGAAATACTGATCTTTATTTTAATCAAATATGAACATTTATGTTTCAATAAATTGTTTTTAGAGACTGTTCTTACGTTCCTAAAATTAGAAACTACTTGTACTTTGTTTGATCACCAAAGACTATGTAACAATGTCTTCTTGATTAGGGAGATATGGCTTGTTCGGAACGTTTTGAAGCTCTTCAACTCGAAATTAGCACCACCATGGTAAGTCACATGTAGTTCCGAAACAAAATGGCTACTTTTGTAGTGATAAATTCTAAATAAATATTATTCGCTCTACTTTGTAATAAACAATTTTTTAAAGAATAGTGTTTTTGGAAACTAATTTTTTTCAAATCGAATATATATATATATATATATATATATATATATATATATATATATATATTACCGCCATCATTATCAGGCCACCCCAGTTTTTTCAAAGGAATTATTTATTTCATACTATTTTAAGTGTTTAATTCTAAATGAAGATAGAATAAATATTTTGTTATTATTTTGCAAAATTTTACAAGTCAAGGAAGCAAAGATGAACCCGTTTGAATCACCCTAAATTTTCTTCATTCTTTCATCGATTAATTATTAAATTATTTATAAATGCATTTGATGCACAAGTTAATGTGCAGTATTAACAAAGTATCATTACGTTTTCATTTACAATTATCCACTTGATAACATATACTAAAAAAATAGTATGAAATACATCATTTTTTAAAACATTGGGGTGGTCTAATAATTATGGTCGGTTGTACATATATATATATATATATATATATATATATATATAGAATAAACGAATATGGTTGTTCCAAAGAGAGTAATTAGTATAGAATAAAAAGTGTGAGAAGCCGTGAACGTTTTCTTTAAAGTGTATTTTTATTGTTTTTGTAATTATACATGTTATGAAACATTAATTGTCCATGACGCTACACGTGTTTCGACTCTAATATTGGCTCTCTTCAGGCGAATAATTTTGTGGCTTTTACGTTTGAGTTTCTTCGAATATATATATATATATATATATATATATATATATATATATATATAGGTGTCTGTGTATTGGATTAGAGATATTGTTTTCATTCTTTTCGATGTCTTTTATATTGTATGTTTTTTGTTTCTCGTTGATGTTTCTTTTTTAATGCTTTTTACTATTTTCGTCCTAAATCTGAATGCTAAACGATTGCGTTAATCTTACGTGTTGCAAACTTAGAATTTAAAATTCGTAACCTCTAATATTAATTCGTAATAAATATTTATTTATAATATTATTTATATTTTAAAATATATTTATTTTTAATTTTTAAGAACCATTCTATTTTAATTTACAATTATTGACTAGGCAATAAATGCTAAAAAGTAGAATGAAATACTACATTCTTTTAAAACACTGGGGTGACCTAATAACTATGGCCGGTAGTATATATATATATATATATATATATGTGTGTGTGTGTGTGTGTGTGTGTGTGTGTGTGTCTGTGTGTTGCATTAGATGATATTTTTTATTCTTTTAGATGTCTTTTGTATTAGATGTCTTTTGTTTCTCGTTGAAGATTCTTTTTTAAAGCTTTTTACTGTTTTTTGCTAAAGCTGAATGCTAAACCATTGTGTTAATCTTACGTGTTGCAAGTAGATTAAATCAATGCTTTTTATGTCACACACACGCACACAACATGCACGCACACATACACACACACATGCACACATGCACGCACACATACACACACACATGCACACATGCACGCACACATACACACACACATGCACACATACAAACAAGTCGTCGCAAGTTTGGTTTTGTTATACAGCACCATTTGGATTATATTAATTACTGTCAAAAAACATCAAAAATCTGTTTTTTTTATATTTTATGCATGCATATTTAAAGATATTTCCCTCTCTTTTACAATTCTTCTTGCATTGAGATTCCAAGTCTTATCTTGTCCCTTCATATTTGAGCTGCACGCGTTTGAATGTCTATGATCATATTTGTGAATTATGTTTTCGCTGTGCGGATTTTTTTTTTTTATATACACTTTATTTTCTTCACTGTTCTTTTACGTTGATTTCTGAGTTTCTTATATTCATGTCAGGTGATTTTTTTTCTTCGCAAGCCTCGTGAATCCTTTCGATTTTTGCATATATATATTCGTATGATTTGCTTTTTACTGTACTTTCCATCTAAACATTAGCTGCATCTTCATTCTAAGCTGGGTTTTTTTTTCGACGAAATTCTTTGACTATACGCTTCAGATACTTATATACTTTCAGTTTCTTTACAACCCTTTCCTTATTTTCTTCAAATTTAATTCTGATTTTTCATTTTTTTTTCTTTCTCTCCTTTCTTTATATACTCCCTTAAAACCATTTTTTCTTACGACAGAAGAAGCCAAATACGTTATTCATGTCTTTCCACATATCTTAACAAGACCTCGAGTAGTGTGCGATTTATGACGACAAGCAGGTGATATGCTTAATTTTTTTCATGGCCATGTTTGTGACAGGCGATATTGATCACGCGTTTTTAATCGAGGTGTCGTTGGGTGAGAAAAGAAGAAACCAAAAATCTGATTGAACCATCTGCAAACCCTTGTTATACCTGATTACGCTACGATGAGGTCCCAAAATTGGGAGAAATTCTTAAGATCTTTGTCAAGTTAAACATGAAGTGCTAACTTAATATAGCTTTCGAATCTTTATATTATTGCTAGTAAATTTGACCTAAAATATTTGTCAGTATAGTGCACGGCAGGGTGAACCTAGTCTCTGTTTTACGATTCATGTAGACGTTCAAATATGATTAATTTTTTTTTTTAATCATTTCACCACGAGCAAGGCGGAAACGCCACTGATGTGCAGGGGGTTACATAAATGTAAAAAGATTAATTAGAAAAGAGTGAGGAGTACAAACTAGTTAGAAAGGAACAATAGAAAGCAGGTGCGATGACAGATACATAGGTGGAGAGAAAGGGAAGGTTATACAGGGGTGGGGAGAGAGCTAGAGTGGTTAGTAGATGAGTATTGACTTTGCATTTAAAATTGACTTTGCTTTATCTAAAAACAGCAAATGATGCTAGTCTCCTAGAAAACAACGATTTACACCCCCTTGGCGTCACGCTCAACAACCGATATGAAATAGAATGACTATATTGAATCAGTAGCTACAGCTGCTACTAAGAAGGTTGTTTCGGGTCATGAGGTTTTTCTCAAAAGAATCCATTTTTCACAGTCATAAATCTACTTTCTATACTCGCATTTCCTACCTGTGGAACACTTCCGTACAACTGATTCCTTGATAGCCACAGTTACCATATCTTACCTCCTTCAATCCCGTCTACTTCCATAAATGCCATCCACCTCTTCTACTTTCTTAGGAACCCTCTGTATCCTGCTTTTTCTCTCACTGTGACTCCATGTGCATCAATGGTTGTCCTGCCTTGGTTGGAGTAAAATGATTATAAGAAAACTATTAAATATAAAACTTAAACTTTCACGGCTTCTGCTCCGATGAACTTAGATCACTGGTACCCCCTAAATACGAATTTGAACGAGATACTAGATTAGCAACTAGATCCCACCCTTTTACAGTGAAACCGATAAAATGCAGCCGTAACTTCTACTCCAACAGTTTCTTTCCTCGCACTTCCCGACTGTGGAATTCTCTTCAACACGATTGCTTCCCCGACGGCTACAATCTCCAGGAGTTTAAATGTAAGGTCAATAAACACCTCCTAACACACTAACCTGCTCTATCAAACACTCTTCCCATTTGCCCAACCCTCATCCTCAGTATCCTTACTCATCTGTCACCTTCCCCCTGACATTCCCTATGTCTAACCACTCTTTCTATTTACCTTCCCCTATGTAGCCCCATGCGCAATAGTGGCAGTGGAATGCTTTGCTTGGGGTGAGATGATTAAAAAAAAAAACTCCGTTTATTCTGGAAAAAAAAGAAAGATTAGCTCTGCTCGTTTCTGGGTACACCTGGTTGTCTACAAGGAAGTCTGTCTCATGCCTTTTTCGGAATCCGGCTCAGGCATCTTTCTGCTTCTTTCACAGTCATCGCAGCAACTTTTGCTTTTTACTGATCAAACTGTAATTACTGTTTTTTAGAAAGTAATCACTGATTGAATACTTCCAGTAACCATACAATATGGCTTGTATTAGCCCAACCCTCGATGGATTTCGAACAAATTAATTTTCCTTATTTCACTCACTTTCTAGAGGCGCTATACAATTACATCTAAGGCTATGGATTCCTAGAAAATTCTAGCATTTTAATGTTCTAATCTAGATCTCATAATCGAGAAGCAAAAACATCTATCTATCTATCTATCTATCTATCTATCTATCTATCTATCTATCTATCTATCTATCTATCTCATTCGTTAATGATGTATCTATTTATCTCTCTTATATTCATATCTATCTATCTATCTATCTATCTATCTATCTATCTATCTATCTATCTATCTCGATCGATCATTAGTTAGCTATCTTCATATTTTAAAACTCACGGTTTCTAAAGTGATCCTGTCAGGGAAACGATGACATTAAACCCCTTTCCTGTTCGAAACTACTACTATGGCGCATTTTCTTTAAGAAAACATATAAATAGATAGATATAGATATCAATATATATATATATATATATATATATATATCAATATATATATATATATATCGATATACACATAAGTACATGCACACATATAAATATATATATATTTCTCGTTATAATATATGCTCGATATAATATATATATATATATATTCGATTTGTAAACGAGTTATTACGTTACCTAGGTTTCTACCACGAGTGGTGTCTTGAGGCGATTTGCAATAACCGATTTTACCGTTTTCTTTATGGTTCTTAAAAAAACGGTAAACGGTAAAATCAGTTATTGAACATCGCCTGAAGACACCACTAACGGTAGAAACCTAGGTCGCGTAATAACTCGTTTACAAATGAAAAATATTAATAAGTTCTACAATATAATTGTATTGAACACTTTTTAATACATATGTGCACTGGTCTAATCTTATTATGACCAGAAACTAAGTAATTAAGCAATCAATATATATATATATATTTATATGGTTATGTCTTGAAAGCTGTCACAATGCGTTGAGTAAAAGAAAGGAAAGTAAAGAAGTGTTTGGGTATTACCTATTTATTAAACATTAATATTTCGAGATCAAAATCTCATCTTCAGAATGGCAGAGAGCATTTGTCTGTCCGACACACTATTATAAACATATAAACAAAACACAGGGTTTCTTCTAAAACTAATGTTGTCACTAACATATATTATATAAATAATTATCATCAATGATCAGTTACTACAGGTTTACAAACACAGTCGTCTTCTGCCAGTGTGACTGGTATATCCGCATTACAGAGATCCATGGCTTACTGATAGCACACCGGCTGCCTATGGACAGGAAAGTAGTTCAACAGATATACAAAGAAAGAAACGGGCGTAAGACAAGGATGCCTCTTATCACCAGATCTATTCAACCTATACGGCGAGGCAATTCTTAGAACTACAACTTTTGCCGGGATTCGTCATTGGCGACCACAACCTGAAAATATAAGATACGCAGATGATACAATTGCTTATAATAGAACTACTATTTACCACGTTTCATATTTGAATAACTTTACAATAATGTAAATATTATACTTTGCTAAACTTAGAATTTAAAATTCGTAGCCTCTAACATTCATTCCAAATAAATATTTATTTACAATGTTATTTATATTTTAAAATATAAATTTTAATTTTTATTGTAAAGTGAAACTTATGGTCCATTGGAAATACTGATCACTGTTTGAATCAAATATTAACATTTATGTCTCGATAAATTGTTTTTAGAGACTGTTTTTAAGTTCCTAAAATTAGAAATTGCTTGTACTTTGTTTGATCACCAGAGACTATGTTACAATGTCTCCCTGATTATGGAGGTTGGGCTTGTTCGGAACCTTTTAAAGCACTTCATCTCGAGCAATTATCACAATATAGGAGACTTAATAGCGAAAATGATCCAATCAAAACAAAACACGAAACTTTCAAGAAAAATAATAAAATGGGCTAGATCCTATTTCCAGAAACACCCGAAAATAAAAGAATGATTTAAAATTTCAGCCTTTCGACATATTCAGCTTTTCGTATCCATGCGTAATTATTGCCAACCTTTGCATTTTAAGGTGCTGCAAGCTTGGATGTGCGCGTGGTGTAATGGATAATTGTTAATCGAAGATCCGTGTTCCAATTTAAGTATGGTTTTATTATATACACTTTCGCGCAAAATACCATTGGGAAATGTAGGACTTCACCTCTTTTCTCCCCATAGATGTTAATTTATAAGACTTGAATCACTTAACCATTATTCTTTCGCAAAAATATTATTACAATCTAGAATTATTTTCTGGCATTTAATAAGAAAGTGTTGATAAACCGTAGAAAACGAATTAATCAATAAAACAATAATGTTATTATGAAAATATATAATTTCAGAATTCAAATAAATTAAAAATATTGCTAATATTACTAATACTATAAAGCAAAGTAAGTTGAAAGTTAACTCTGTAGACATTACTAAGTGTGTAAGTAAGTAAGTAAAGTAGGTCTGTCTGGCTCACTAGGTATACTTTATATATATATATATATATATATATATATATATATGTATATATATACATATATATATATATATATATATATATATATATATATATATATATATATATATATATATATATATATATATATATATATATATATATATATATATATATATTTATATATATATATATAAACGCGATTATAATTATACTTGTCTCGAAAACCTTTTTAGAGAAGCTAATTAGGGGACTTAATCAAAAAAAAGTTAGCGATATTCCACACATTGATACACGGAGTTGTAATTGTAGGAATAAAAATAGTTGTCCTTTACAGGGTAGATGTCAGCAGAAATGCATAATCAATCAAGTTAAAATCTATAAGAATACGGGGGATACTAACCCCAAGATACATATATATATATATATATATATATATATATATATATATATATAGGAGCTACACAGGATAAGTTTAAAAAAAGATATTATAATCACAAAAGTAGATTCGATAACGAAAAAACTAAGCACAGGACTACATTATTCACTTGGACTATTAAGCAGAAAATAAATTAGGACCCAATCTTGAAATCGGAGATATTGAAGACATGTCCTAAATACAAAGCTGGCCAGGAATTTTGTAGGCTATATACTGAAGAGAAACTGACGAACTTACTGAATTCTAAGACTGAAATCCTGAAAAAATGTAGGCATAGGAAGCCCCGGCTATTAGATTAGGCCAATCTATCGTGGTAAAGTACCTATTTGTTTTCGTCTTTGTCCTCTACCCTTCCCACTGGAAATTAAAAATTAAAAGTAATAAAATTGTTAACCTCCCCCTCCCTTGTCTTGCAGTTTCTTTAATTTCTTGGTCACGTGGGTTGTCTTGATTACCTATTTCTATGTCGTTTTCTTTTTCTTTTCCTCTTTAGCCAGCTTTCCCTGACGATCCGTTTAGGAGAAACCTAGGTAGGTTCGTCTGGCTCATTAGGTGCTATATATATATATTGTCTTTGTTTCTTACCTATGTCAATATCTAATGATGTATCAGCTTTGATCTCATAAAACGCATTCTTTGGTGTGCTGCAGGCGATGAAAGAAGAGAAACAATCTTTAAACAAGAATTCAGTCTACTTTCATTCTTGACATAGACCCCCGTTGCTCAACAACTTTTATCATTATTAAACTGGTTCTTGTTCGTAAATCATTCAGGCCCTTAAATCGACACACGCGCTGCTTGACGTCGATCGCACATTTCATGGAAACATCAATTAAGACTTAATCGATAACTTAAACAACTACCCCCACCACTTACTCGAAGACGCAACTAAACACTGGGAAGACGTATTTTGTAAACACAAAGATTTACTGACTCCAAATTTTAAATCGGTTTGAACTTTTTCAATAGACATTGATTTCATGGTGACGAAGCGCACTTCAATGCAGTTCTAATAATATTAATCGTCAGTGAATCTCTCAAACTATAGACAATGATGTGCCTTTCTGAACAACTCACGCAACTAAAAATTATCTATCTATCTATCTATCTATCTATCTATCTATCTATCTATCTATCTATCTATCTTTGTCTATCTATCTATCTATCTATCTATCTATCTATCTATCTATCTATCTATCTATCTATCCTAGTCTGTTCATTATCTATCTATCTATCTATCTATCTATCTATCTATCTATCTATCTATCTATCTATCTATCTATCTCAGTCTGTTCATTATCTATCTATCTATCTATCTATCTATCTATCTAACTATCTATCTATCTTTGTCTATTCCTATCTATCTATCTATCTATCTATCTATCTATCTATCTATCTATCTATCAATCTATCTATCTATCTATCCTAGTCTGTTCATTATCTATCTATCTATCTATCTATCTATCTATCTATCTATCTATCTATCTTTATACAAGTCAATGTCTGTCCATATCTGATTATATGATCAGCTCTCTCAGATTTGTTTCTTAAATTAGTTACTTAAGTTATTAAATTAGTTGTTAACTGAAGTACGCAAACCTCCAAAAGTTACCCCTTTATGATAACATATTGAACAATCTGACATGCTTCCCGTTTGTTAAAGCATTATCGAATAATAGTCAGCCATTTAAATGACATACATGATACACGCTTTGGGCGATCATGTCTCGAAAGAGACATGACTGACTAGGCAGAAGATTATCCAGCATAGGTTGCCATTGCTTTCTGCAGTAGATTGATTGCCAGGCAGGGCTATAGAACCTAATCTACCCTGTTATTTAGCCCATAGCTGGAAAGAGAAAACGGATAATATCTTCCCAAGGGTATTTGTGTGTAAGCGAATGCAAGGATTTTAACTGAAATTCGAACTCGGATCCCCTATTTGTCGTTCCAAGGATATAGATAAAAAAGATTAGAGACATTCTGGTAGTTTTATTTTCGTGTTCGATTTCTATTGGGTAATCAGGCTTTATACGCATCTATCTGTCTATCTATCTATCTATCTATCTATCTATCTATCTATCTATCTATCACACCACTTCTTTCTTTCTTTCTTTCTTTCTTTCTTTCTTTCTTTCTATCTATCTATCTATCTATCACTTTGCTCATATCTATCTATCTATCTATCTATCTATCTATCTATCTATCTTCATATCTGACTATTACTTCATCCCTTTCCAGGATAAGAAACGGTTTTATCTCTTACACTACTCTTATTCAGTTTTGTAATATTCAACAGCGAATCATGTATCTCATCTCATGTCGTTGTTATATGAGAACTCTGGAATGATTTCATGTCCGGCCTACAAATAAATCTAATGGTTATATTTGTGCGGTAAGATACCGCCTGTCAAAATTCGCGAACACAAACAGTCAACCACTATCGAGGCAATAGTTTTCGATCGCTAGCTGTGTCTCATTAGACACGTCATACGCTCTAACAACCAAATCCTCCGAAGTCCTTTCTACGCTGAACTGGTTTATGGCAAAATGATTATTGGCGCTTGTTACAAGCGATACGACGACCACATCATCCCACCCGGAAGACCTTTAATATCATACCGAGTTAATTAGCTAAGGATCGTGCAAGTTAACGGCATTTTCAGTATAGACTCTATTTGAAAAACTGGAACAAATTTAATGGCAGCAGCAAGAAAATCACAATTGCAAACGTCACGCAAACAATTATATCTCTGCTGTCATCCACTGTCTTTTCAGATGCCCTTTTTGCTTAAAATATTGCGTTTCACCTTGGTCTAATCTGCTATAGGAGAAGACATCCACCATGAAGAGAACAACACGATATCATTCGAGAAAACGTCTTGAACGATGAGGGATGCGTTAGATATTTATAATGTATTGTTTTAAGGACACTTAAGAAAAGGAGACTATGTTGAAAATTAAGTATTTTCGGCTTAAATATTTGTTACTTTATTCGTCATTGCTATATAAGTAGACTACAGACTTATCCACTTACCTACGAATATGAGAGTATATATATATATATATATATATATATATATATATGTTGTGTACGGTTGGTAAATTATTGCCATTTTATACGTTTAATTTTGCGCATGCGCGTTGGTGTTTTTATTTTGTAGACTTAAAATTATAGAAGTATAAGATCTGTACTGCTTAGCATTCGTGCTGGAAACTCTAATACGCAAATTTCAGAGTGTTAGGGTGTCAATCTGAGGACAGTGCAGAGGATTGGAAAGAGTTGAATGAGTTTAATCCATAATACGGAAGTATTTGGAATTATAACAAGTGATGGCGACATTATGCCTCAATATATCTTCCCACTTGGTCTCAGACTCAACATGGAAGGTAGTTGTTGAAAGACCCTATGTCTAGCAACATGACTCTGCAGCATGCCACACAAGCCCACGAATCCAATTCATGTCTGTTAGACAATTTTTGCGACCACATCACTCTTTATATTGACCCCTATTTCGCCAGATTGCAACACTGTTAATGATTATGCGTGGGGTGCAGTTGAAAGAGAGATCAACAAAAATTCTTGCAACACCAAATCTGAACTGAAGTCAAGAATGATTGCAGCATTCACCAAAAAGGGGACCATCCAGAAAAATTGCAGGGATTCCGAAGTCGAAGGCGATGGCTGAAGCCAGTGGCGATTCTATCGAATAATTTTACTATATAGTATTTAAAGATGGTGTTTTTTTTTTTTTTTACTTTTGCCTAATTTAGACGACAATCTATCCATTGCACGTGTTTCATTCCTTAAGACTTTGTCCAAGAATTTGATTCGACTACTCATGTGCATGAGAAAGAAAGTGAGAGAGAGAGAGAGAAAGAGAGAGAGAGAGAGAGAGAGTTGGGGTAGAAGTTAAGAATGTTAAATTAAAATTTACCTTTTATTTGTTTGTAAATATGATGTTTGGGGCATATAATCTAGCTAATTTCATTTAGTTTTTTTTTCCCCATTATTTTATTAAGCTGCCTACGTTGTGATAATAGAAGGTTTGATCCAGAACGCTAAAATGCTGTAAGAACCTGGTGACAGCGATTAAATATAGCGATTCAGGAATTTACTCAAAATTTCCCTCTTAGTAAATTGCTTTCTTTTTTTTTTTTTTTTTTTAACTAAAGAACGCTTTTTATAATTAAATTCATAAGTAGACTTATTGCGGTGAATAAGTTGTTTTGTAAAAGATTCTTTTTAAGTTCATGATCAGTTAGTTAAGTGCCATACATGATACACGGTTTGGGCGATCATGTCTCGAAAGAAACATGACTGACTTGGCAGATTATCCCGCAGTAGGTTGCCATTGTTTCCTGCGGTAGACTAGTTGCCGAGCAATGCAATATAACCTATTCTACCCTATTATTTAACCTATAACCGGATGTAAGAAAAGGATTAAAACCTTTCTCAAGGGTATTTGTGCGAAAGTGAATGCAAGGAATTCAACTGGAATTTGGACTCGACACCCTGACTTGTCGTCCCGTGTCGATATCTACTGCACAAAAAAGGAAATTCCTTTTAATCTTTGTGACAATCATTACGGGCGGTAGATTAAATACTTTCTTTAAGTTTCAGTTTATCATATTGTTTTGTTAAGTCAATTAATATTTTATTTGCGAGAAAGATTATGTTCTTCTTAGATAAATCACTTTTTAATATACAAAGACATGACAGAATTGAATACACGCTCACAAAAACCGTTTATTTTATTAAACAAATAATTGTTTTATTAAACAAGTAATTTATACAAATGAAGTAATTATAAATGGCCATAAATTTAATAACTAATACTTGATTGACATCCCCTTTGCTTTTTTTAATGCAAGGACCCTTCTAGGCATACTAGCGATGAATTCACGAATATTATCTTGAGGGATTTCTTGTCATGTTTCACGCAATAATCCTAAAAGTTTGGGTTTAGAAGATGGCTTCCTGTTCTTTTTGCGGAGTTTTAGATCTAATATGCCCCAAAGGTGTCCAATAGGGTTAATATCCGGGGACTGACTTGGCCATGGAAGTTTATTGATCCCATTTAGTCTCAGCCAATGTTGAGTTGCTTGAGCAGTGTGACATGGAGCTCCATCTTTTATAAATAGGGAGTCAACTTTGCACATTCTACTACTTGCTCTCTCTGGTGAATTGTACGATCACTTTATTAACCGTAGAAAGGTGTATTGAAAGATTTACAGATATTTTTCTTTGACTAAGGCCATCTTCATGTTGGCCCACGATACATCATCGCTGAAATTCGGATAGGTCTGATGTTTCTTTCGTTCGTGGCATGTTCTATTTTAAACAAATAAATTATGTTAATTTATATGTGATATGAAAGAAAATTCAGAAATAAAATTTATTTTTGTGTCTATTCAATTCTGTCATGTCTGTATATATATATATATATATATATATATATATATATATATATATATATATATATTGTAACAAAGTTTTGGAACTCGTAGGTTTTTTAACCTGATGTTCATGCATTTACTTTTATAAAGAGTGCTCGATACAAATGTAGAGCGTTATATTGTAATGGTTGTTACAATGGTTTATAAATTCATAGTATCACTACACAAAAATGTTCGCTACCTTTTTTTTAGGTGCTTCTCATCGGGTGAGAATATATATATAAAACCTATCAATAATTCCCTATGATTCTTATCTTATTAAGTTTTAAGAAGTTTATATCAACTTTTTTTTAAAAAATCTGTTTCACCCTAAGAAAGGCAGGAAAGCATCATAATACAAGAGGTTACAGGGTGTGGAAGAATTAGGAACTGAAAAATTAACAGTGAACAGAAAGTGAAGAGAGAGTAATCAGGAGGACAGTAAATAGTGATTAACATATTTATATATATATATATATATATATATATATATAGTGATTAACATATATATATATATATATATATATATATATAGTGATTAACATTTATATATATATACAAGACATGACAGAATATATATATATATATATATATATATATATATATATACTGCCCGCTAAAAGAGTCTCTTGCACTTGGTGTGAAGTTCGCTTTGAAGAGTGAAACTTATTGTGTAGTCATTATTTCTATACTCAAAATGTGTCTACGTGTGCAGATATAGTATTTACATTGATCTTTTAGTCAATCGTTTGATGTTTGTATTATACCTGATACGGACATCATTATTTTTGAAACGGTATGACGTAAAGAAATTTATACGGATATACTAAAGCCCCTTATGATATGTAGTATTTCAATATTGAGCATTAGTCATTTATAAATAAGGCAAATTTTAAAAATATATATTGATATATAACACCAACAAGGTTAGCAATTTTCATGATATATTACAAAGGAGAAAGTTGGAATGTCGCCATCCAAAAAAAAACACCTTACTCGGGTAATTAGCTTCAAGCTAATGGAGATCAACTGATGCGATAGAAGGATTTCTCTAAAAAGATCTACACCATTTATAGATTCAACCATCTTGAGTTGGAATCACGTAGGCGATAGGGTGTTTTGAAGGCAGATAATTGACGAGACGACATCATGTCTGTGTAGATGTGATAGACTTTGCGGGTAGAAAATTATATTTTTATTCGTTGGGTTTGTGAGGAAGATCCGACTTTCTGTTTTGAAATATTTTACGGACTTTTCGTCTCGCCTTGAAGATGAAATAATTAAAATATTGGAGTAGCTTAAAAGTATTTTCACTTTATGTCTTCTCGTCATGTAAAATTTGAGTTCGGTAATTTCTAAGTGTTTCTTTTTTTAAAGAAAAAAACGGTGATTATCCTAGATTTTATTTGATGGCTGAAAGACCAGAATATTCTCCTTAACAAACGAAGGGAGATAATAAGAATGTTTCGCCATAGAAATAAATATAAATTACAATAATTATTCTATTTCTTCAGTTAGTCCCGATAATAAAATTGCAAAAATCTTTTAACGCTGACCAAGCAGTTACCTCCACACCACTTACCCTACTATCCCTCTGGTCAGTCCACTACGTTCTCCGTCCCCTTGCACAATTCAAAGAAAAACCAATACAACCCAATACGTCACGTGAAATTTTTTGCCCAATCTGGCATAGTGTGTTTCAGTAAAATTGTTCTGGATATACAAGATTTTATATATTTATCTGACACACACACACACACACACACACACACACACACACACACACACACACACACACACACACACACTTATCTGTAAATTCACACTCCACCCACGTCTATTGAACAGGTTAAGAGGTCCATCCCTTGTTCCCTGTTTAGGACAGGCTTTCTCTTTTCCAATCTATTCACTCTTACGTATCCCCCTGCACACCAGTGGCCCTACCGCCTTGCTTGGGGTGATGTGATTAAAAAAAAAATTCAGATAAAACTTAGTGGGGAAATAGCCATTTTCATGACACTTAAAAGTATGCATTCTTCGACCCCTTCTAAACAGAGAATGAAGAAAATTCTAAGTCCAGAGGTTAGTTTATGCAAAGGAAGGGGTTGGGATATATTGTTTTTTCTTTGGGTTGGGTAGAGGGACGGAGCAAGTAGTAATTCTTCCTTAGTAGTGGCCTGATAGCAGCGTAAGTGGCGTGGTGGTAACTGCTTGGTCAACTTCAAAAGAAATTTTGCAATTTAATTATCGGGACTAACTGCGGGAATAGGATAATTATTGTAATTTTTTTTTTTCTATGGCGACACATTCTTATTATCTCCCTTCATTTGTTAAGGAGAATATTTTGGTCTTGAAATTTTAATGTTTTCTGTCAAACATAGATTACACCTATCTCTTTAACTATTAGGGGTCCTAGCCTTGCCTATGAGTGCCCTTTTTATTTCCAAATTATAGTCATGCAAATATTGTCCATAGGTTAACCGAGTACTTTCGAACGTCATCGTTCATCATCAGGGTCACATTTTACGGTTTTGCTACTTTAAACATCAACAATTACGTTGTAGCAGAAAATTGTTGATGTTTTAAATTGTAAAACTGAAACATTTAACCATGATAATAAATGATAACGTTCGAAAGTACTTGGTTAACCTACGGACAATATTTGCATAAATAAAATTTGGAAATAAAAAGGGTCATTAAAAAATGTGAAAAAATAAAAAAGTAAATTTACAAGACTGAGTTGTCTCTATCGTTTAATACAACGTGTTTAAAAGAAAAGATGCTGGGAATATATATATATACAGAAATCTAAGCATGAGCCAACAACCTACCACGGTAAAAGCCAATTTCCCTCACTAGCTGTAGGGCGAAACCGTAGAAGGTTTTCGGCTCTTGCTTAGATTTCTGTCATTGTTTGCTCTATTTTCGTTTTGAGCGCTTTAGTGTTAGGGTTTTCGTCTTGGGTCTTTTTTTTTCTTTCTTACGAGTGCTTGACTTTTTGTTCATGTACTTTGTTTGTTTCTTTTTTTATTTCCCCTTCTTTTCCCTCCGAATTAATTCTCGGTGGGTTGTACAAGACGATTTAAATTATAGCTTAATTAATACTAGTTTCGGCAGAGTTAGTTCTGTTACTATTGGTACTGTTATTACTATAGTTAATATTATAATGCATAAGGGTAAAGCAGCTCAGATTCTTAGAACCAGCAGTCACATTACCCCACATGTTTGATTATAGAGGTGAAGATTTGTTTCAGTAGAAATCATACTTTTTGGAAGAACCGAATGCTGGTGAACCGTGTGACAAAAGCCTACCAAACAACGTTGGCAGGTATGAAATCAGAGTTGTTCTCCTCCTAGAAGCTATAGTACCCAGGGTATGCTGCTATGGGATCGGGAAAATGATGGCTTCATGCCTTCCCCAAGAGTTATAGCATATAAGTGAAAGTAATGAATTCGACTGGAATTTAAATTCGGATATACGTTTTCTCATCGAGCCGCTATCCACGATCTCTCTCTCTCACACTCTCTCTCTCTCACTCTCTCTAGAGCACTCTGGCTATTGGCCGAGTATAATGATAACGTGTATGCTAAAAAGTCTGCCTTCTTTTACCGAGAGCCCATAGCCCAGAGGTAGAATCTCTGACTGACGCCAATTCGGTCGGGTTTCAAACCTGGGTTAAAAGCAATCGGAGTCTAACCGTACTGATGAGCTGTGATACAGCAAAATAGATCTGTCTGCGGATGACTATATATATATATATATATATAATTCTCTTTCGTATATGTATATATAAAGTTCTCTTTCACACACACAGACACACGCACACACATTTATATAAATGATTATATATATATATATATATAAGACGAAATTTAGGCAGACATGTTATTTCATGGTAAATCGGAAGTTTAGGCCTATTTCAGGCGAGCCATCATCAGCTTCCATCTTTATTGTACAGAAGATATTACGTGAATCTATCTATCTATCTATCTATATATATATATATATATATATATATATATAAATCACTTTCATATATATGTGTGTGTATTGTGTTTTGATATATATGTGTGTATATATATATATATATATATAGAGAGAGAGAGAGAGAGAGTTAGTGTAATCTTGCAATGATGCTTAGTGTCAAGACTGTTAATGATTATCAGCAAGTACATCCCCACAAAAATAATATTCTTTAGAAATAATATGTCAGAAAATGGATTTCCGTTATTTGCAGGACGTTCTTGAAGGAGCATTATTCACTAGAAGTTGTTATATAGCCACTAAAATATTTCACCTTGGTCACGCAGACAGAAAAAAAACAGTAAAATCTAATACTGGGATAGCAACAAGGCGATCCCGCCGTAATTGAAAGAAACCCGGGAGCTTGTCTGTCAAAGACACATATATACGTCCCTTTTATTAGAAACCCAAAGAAATCATAAAATATACTGACAGATTCTCTTAAAAATTCCTTGGAAAAATCCATAAAACAAAAAAAAGACGCCGTTTTTTCTGGTATTCTAATGCGCTTTTTCTTTGTCTACTTCTGACAATTGGCTTTTTTATCCCCTTTCATTCTCTTATGCAAGTCTCTTAAATTACCCTGTATGTTTATTATATAATAGTGTTATAACTACTTCTTTGGTTGTCTCATATTTACTGCCCCTTTGGATGATGAATATGATAAATCCTTGCTCTGTCTATTCGAGTTTAAGATAGTCGTTCAATACCTATTACGCTATCTTGTGTTTTTACTACTTTTGTGTGTCCTGTTTTGGAAGGATGACGCTTCGCTCTCCGAATGCTATTATTTTACCTGATGTATCA
Source organism: Ascarosepion bandense (assembly GCA_037127315.1). Classification (NCBI taxonomy): domain Eukaryota; kingdom Metazoa; phylum Mollusca; class Cephalopoda; order Sepiida; family Sepiidae; genus Ascarosepion; species Ascarosepion bandense. The sequence goes on from JBBBDQ010001888.1 coordinate 287,559, forward strand.
TGTGAGCTTTCAAACTGCACATCTCTTCCGCATGGTAATAATTTGCTTGAAGGAACCGGGACTGCCAAAATAGACCTTTCGATATAGTATTCCTTAAGATAATTTAATTCGATTTCTGTATTCAAATTAAAAATGGCTTAATGTAAATATACAAAATGCAGAAAAAACAATGAGATAATTTAAATAATAAAAGTAAATGTTTAGTAAAAAAAAAATTATACTTATTTTCTAAAGATGATTGACAACTTCAATGATGATCCTTTTATTTTCTGTTATTTTTTGTTATAGAAGAATTTTTTACTCGATATATAGACAAATATATATATACTCGATATATAGACAAATATATATATGTATATATATATATAGTGTTAAATATAACAGAAAATGAATATATTTTATGCTTAATCATGAGCTGTTCTAAATATCGTATTTTGGCTTTAATTTCAGGTGAAAATAAAGACAAAATTTGTTCAACATTTGGATATTCTTTTATTACGCTGGCTGTAATCTTTCGGCACACATGACCCATCTTCAGAATGTTAACAGAGGCATTAACATAAAGACATCCACTATCAAACATGATATTATCTTGTTGATATGGACGGGGTATGGGACCATAAAATAATAACCCAACAAGGTGGTAGTTTCAAGGACATATATTACGTCAAGAAGAAATACAAACGAATACAAAGAGATACAAAGAGATATAAAGAGGAAAATAATAATAGCTTGCGCTGAACTGAAGTCGTACTGGGAAACAGTCTCTTTCGCCCTTGCTCACTCCACACGCAAGTCCTCACGAGAGTCTCTCTCTCTCTCCTTTACACGACCTCGAGAGTAATTAACTCTTGGTTAATATAGGCAAAGAAGAGTCCATTATTAAGTGGGAAACTCCCCCACAACACTTGTGTTGACATAAAACATTGCCATTCGACGATAACAGTCACCGAATAGCAGACACATCTCGTAAATTAGGAATTAGCTTCTCTGACGTCATAACATGTGAGAGAGAGAAATGTTAACAAAGGAACCATATATCTTAATTTTCATTTTTATTTTCACCTGAAATTAAAGCCAAAATACGATGTTTAGAACGGCTCATGATTAGACATAATAACCATTCATTGTCTGTTATATTTAACAATATATGTTTAGAATATATATATATATATATGTGTGTGTGTGTGTATGTGTGTATGTGTGTGCGTGTGTGTGAATGAATAAATATTTAAAGCATATATACGATATTTCATTCCTTTTGCCAACATAAAATAAAGCATAAAATTATATATTCGATGTATAATATTAAAATGTTTTTCATATGTGTATTAAAACTATTGAAATATTTTTAATGATGGCTATGCACATCCTATTATTCTGCATTTATATGTTTTTGAAAATATATGTTTCTGTAAATTCATAGAAAAATAATATCTCGTGAGATTAATGAAATTATTTACAGTTACGTAATAACAGGTCACAATTACATATGCATTATTCTATTAATATGTGTACGAGTGAAATGTGAGTATATATATATATATATATATATATATATATATATATATATAATATATATAAGATTGATATAATAATATATATATAAGATTGATATATATATATATATATATAATATATATAAGATTGATATATATATATATATATATGTGTGTGTATATATATATATATATATATATATATATATATATATATATAAGATTGATGCAAAAGTTCACGGCGGCATCTCGTAAATTAATAAGAAAAACGAAGAAATTTAATATTGTCTTATTGCATATGAATTGACATTTGGAGTTCATAGACAATAACAGGTGGGCTTGCAAAATCTCGAAAGATCTTATCCTGGTTAATGCCATATCCAGCCGAAACATTTATTCCTGTCCAAAGTTTTACAACGCTGATCCTGTTAACTAGTCAGATAGATGGCCGCTTGGAAATATCATGTGCTGGAATGTAGGCACAATGCCTCGCAAGCCGGCCATAGATACAATCTTGCTTTTTATGCTAACAGAGGTTAAAAAGTACGATACCGAGATTTGAAGGTGGATTGGCAGGACCAAAAAAGGATTTCAAAAGGGTAAGTAGAGTATTGAGACACAGGAAGATTTCCTTGGAGACAAAGAAATGAGTACTGGATTGTTATGTGATAACTGCTCTTCGATAGGGCAGCGAATGCTGGACGATTTCCCCAAAGTTGAAGGACGATTCGAAGCAACATTAATATGGTTCTACAGAAGGATGCTGAGGAATTTGTAGACCAAACATGTGAACAATGACATCCTTTTGGAGAAGATGTAAATATAAAAGCCTCTTGTATTTGGCACCAGGAAGAGACAGCTGAGTTATCATGGACACGTAATGAAGAAGGAGGGCTTAGAGAACGTAATACTTACAGGAGTGGTAGAAAAAAAAAGAGACAGAGGAAAGCAGTGCGATACGTACTTAATGGGCTTGAGCAAGTGGATGGCGGAGCAGGGTTTGGGAGAGATACCAAGAGGAAAAATATTAAGAGCAACGAGTGAGGGTAAAGTGGAAATCAATGATTGTCTACGTCCTGAAAGGATACGGCACATAAAGAAGAAAAAGAAGAATACTAACTGGAAGACTTCGTTTAGTCGCGTTGCTTAGGGACCGAGAGATTTAAGACTTCCCTTGATTCGTGTCGGTCGTGATCGAGTAAGCGGCATATGTCATCCACATGGACTTAGTGGAATTTCAGCATTTAAATATTTTCTTGGATATTTTATTGACAAAGAAACTCTCATTTTGATATAAGATATTCACTGGTTATAGAAAACTGGATTCAAAACGAATGTGACAATCTTCTGAGTTAGAAAACCATCAATTTCTTCTGCCAAATTGAAACTGCTGGAAAGAATGTTTCAGACATTTTTCTAAGAATAGGTTAGATGTGTCACAATTCTAATGTCATGGGACATCGAGTAAAGTTCGAACTGACGTATTTATCTTAATGATTCTAGCAAAACAAGAAAGTGCGACACAGAGATCCGAAGACGAATTGGCATGGCGAAGGAAGCATTCCAGAAGTTGAGTAAAGTATTATGAAACAGGACAATTTCGCTAGAAACAAGGAAGAGAGTACTGGATTGCTATGTGATGTCGGTTCTTCAATACGGCAGTGAATGCTGGACAATATCATCAAAGATGAAGGAAAAACTTGAAGCAACTGAAATGTGGTTCTGCAAAAGGATGTTGCGAATATCATGGATGAATATCAGCATGTGATCAATGGTGAGGTCCTAGAAATTATGGAAACACAACGGAAATTGATACTTAGCATCAGAAAGAGGCAGCTGAAGTTTCTGGGACAGGCAATGAGGAAGAAAGGCTTGGAGAACCTAATACTAACAGGCCAGATACAAGGAAAAAGAGACTGAGGAAAGCAAAGGATAGCATATTTGAAGGACCTAATCAGGTGGATGATGGAATGAGGTTTGCATGGTGTAACAGGAGAAGGCTGCTAAGAGATAGGGAGACATGGAAAGCCATGATCGCCTACGTCTTGAAGGAACAGGAAACATAGAAGAATAACTATTTGACCACATCGAACTGCAGAAAATATTGCGAAGATATGAATTAAACTGTTTCAGTTGAATGGTACACTGGAAAACTAGCCATTTTAAATGCTTAAATGACGAGTATAGTAGTGACTGCCTTGCCTTCCAGCCTTGTGAAATATTAAATGCGGTTAATAATCGTGAAGCTAGAGATAGAAGTTTTCTTACTTAGCATGAAATATTTGTCTCCCAGCATTTGTTGAGAATTGAAACACAGTCGCTTGCCTTACAGTTTTCTCAAGGATAAAGAAGAGAATTGAATCAACAGAAAGATGATGACGATACCATAGACCAAACATGTGGACCAAAACGAAGCTTTTAAGAAAATAGAAACCAAAAGGATGTATATACTTAATATCACGAAGAGGCAGTTAAAATTTCAGGGGGACGTAATAAGGAAGGAAGGTTTGGAAAACATTATACTCACAGTACCGGTGGAAAGAAGACAGAAGAAAACAGCACAAAACATACATGATGATCGTGAGTAAATGAATGGATGTAGAGGTACAAAGGAACAGGAAGATGTGGAGAATAATAATTGCCTACGTCCTGAATGCATACGACATATAAAAGAAGAAAGAAAAGGGCAGGTTTGACAATATTTTTTCCAAAAACATTCAATGAAGATTTGATATAACATTATAAAAACTTGAGAAATTATTTCATAAGTCAATATCAGCGCATCTGAATAACTGTACTGAGATGGCTGGAGGCTTTTGCATCCTCATATATATATATATATATATATATATATATATATATACATTTCTATATTTTATTTAAGCGAAAGTTAATAAACCATTGTGCATTAACAAGACAAAAAATAACTCTAAGCAAAAAGAAAATTATATTTTATTTTAAAAACAATAATATCATATATTTGTAGTTAATGGAATATTGATTAAATAAAAACAAGCTTCCCACATTGCATCATTCCTATATATAGTGACGTGCATTCGTTGAATTATATCAATAAAGTAAAGAATAATAATATTTTCTATTATCTATAACGAATTATTTTCTTTAATACACACACACACGCACACACACATATCTATAGATAGATAGATAGATAGATAGATAGATAGATACACGACGGTAATAGTTGCTTTAATCTGTATGGAAACTAATATGCGTATAAGAAGATTGCTGAAAGATCACGGACGGACCAAATAGTTTTTCTATAGAAACATCTTAGAGATTTAGACAAATTTCGGTTAAATTCTCTGACAAAATTCTCTTCAGTAACCCTCCCTTTTTATATATATATATATATATATATATATATATATATATATATATATATATATATATATATATATAAAGTTATAGGTATTTACATATATTATTTACACAGATATATGTATATGTACATTGTTTTATGGAAGCGTGTATATGCGCATATATATATATATATATATATATATGTCTATGTGGAAGATATGATTTACAAATATATATATTTATATAAATATATATACATATAAGAATAATGTTGAGTAATCGAATGACAAAATATACAGAGCTCCTAGGTAATGCGTTTTCTACAGGGATCGTCTTCAGAAAAATAATGATAGAAGCAAAGCAACAAATGCCGGTTAAAATTTTACATCGGAAGTGTCATAGATACAGGGATCAGTCAGTTAATTGCCATACGAGATACAAGCGTGGGCGATCATGTCTCGAAAGAGACATGACTGACTAGGCAGAAGGTCATCCCGCAGTAGGTTGCCATTCGCTTTCTGCGGTAGACTGGTTGCCGACCAAGGCTATAGAACCAAACATGTCCTATTATTTAACCCATAACAGGAAGGAAGCAGACAGATTAATACCTTTCCCAAGAGTATTTGCGCGTAAGTGAATGCAATGAATTTAGCTAGGATTCGAACTCGGCTCCCCGGTTTCTCGTTCCGAGCTGATATCCACTGCACCACAACGCACATCCAGATACAGGGATACTTAGCTTTAAAGGTAGATTTTTACATTTTGCCGTCTATTGGGTCTAGATTTATAAGGCAGTCGATTTAATTCGACTTATCCTTTTTTGTAATATTTTTTTTTATTTTTATTCGCAATTTAACAAAATATTTCCAAATGTCAACAATCTTTTTTTTTTTTTTACGAAATGAGCTACTTTCCATGAAAAAGAATGTTAATTTACCGTGCGATTTCAATATATTTTCGTTTTAATAAATTACTTTCTATTTTAATTAAAACTGAATTTTTTCAGTGGGAATTATGTCCCTAATCTATTACGATGAACGGTTAACAGTGAGTGTATTGCTTCCTAATATATGCTTTTAGCCTTCCTATAATTTTATATTTAATTTCGTAAATATTTTTTCATTTTCGTGGGGTACTTTTTGCTTTTTAATATCTTGATTCATGTATCAACCAGCGTTTGTTTTATTTTTTCCCGGCCTATCTATAAATAAAACTAACTCTATCAAGAGATTTATTATTAGTCTGAGAAAGTTCCGCGTACGAATAAAACGTGTTACTTGGGCATTTTATTTCTGTTTTGTCGTTCGATTACCATCTATATGTGGATGTGAAAGATAAACGTAATTGAAAACAGGCTTGTCTTTGAAGAGTAAAGCAACTATTTCGTTGATTTTTCTCTTCCTCTTTTACAGAAAATTACATTCAAGCCTCGTTTTCGTTAACCCTCGGGTGTTACGTTTTTCTCCTAGAACATAAGGTATATGTGGGTGTATATGGACGGACTATACAAGAGGCTCCCCTCACGATGACTTTTCTTTCTTTCTCTCTCTCTCTCTTTCTCACCGCAGAATATTGGCAATGGTTATATGCTGTCAGGAAAGCACAAGAAAAGGGTGACATTTTTGCTAAAAAAGATTGATATGGACTCTGCGACGGCGAGAAAAACGAAGGTGAATTTTCTTCCCGATATACAATTTTCACGCATATAAGGAATACAATAATCCCTCTTAAAAAAATAATTACAAGAAAAAATAGGAAGATTTTTTTTCGGATTAAAAGTATCAAAAACTGAAAAAAAAAAACGATTATAGTGAATAAATATTGAAATGAAGAAATATATCAGTCGCTTTTTTTTTTTTAATTTTAAAGAACATTTTAACATTGATAAACATCACATTCCATTTGCAATTAAATACATTATCTTTTGATTTATTTGTCCGCTTTATATTTTACGATTTTTTTTTTATATTTTATATATTCCGTACGATTCATCTTCTATTTCTTTCTTTGATGCACGCTATGTGTTTTTTTATATCATTCTTCTTATTATGCTATATGAATGATTTATGTTTGTTTTATGTGTTTTTCTTTCGTTCTTTTTCTTTCTTTTCTTTCTTTCTTGCTTTCATTCATTCGTTCTTTACTTTCTACGCGAATCCAATCATGTTCGCTATCAATAAAATCAGGCCATCACTGTTTTAATATGGCACAAGATCAATGGGAAGTTGGAGGCAGAAAACTGTGCGACAACGAATCTTACATTTGGGGAGATTCAATTTGCATCTATCTATCTATCTATCTATCTATCTATCTATCTATCTATCTATCTATCACTCTGCTCATATCTATCTATCTATCTATCTATCTATCTATCTATCTATCGCAACCTGTTCATTATCTATCTATCTATCTATCTATCTATCACTCTGCTCATATCTATCTATCTATCTATCTATCTATCTATCTATCTATCTCTCTATCTATCTATCTATCTATCTACCCAAAATGTTCATTATCTATCTATCTATCTATCTATCTATCTATCTATCTATCTATCTATCTATCTATTTGAGTATAATGCAAGGTGACCAAAAAATCGAGGACATTTTAACAATCCAAAGTGATGGAAGGAAGATATTTTATTCAAAGTAATTGAAAACTTAAAACATGCTATTTAAGAAATAATGATGGAATTTTCATTTTTTAAAAATTATGTCCTGTAGATGGTGTCCTCCTGTACGAATGCATTCTTGAAATCTGCAGTTGAGACACTAACAGTGACTGAGATCCCCTGTTCATTTAAAAAAAAGGTCCGATGATCCCATGTAATGAAACAGTGCACCATACTGTCAGCTTACTAGCGTATAAAGGGCGCTCATGAACTTCATTAGGATTTGTGCTTAACCAGTGAAATTAAAATGGGCCTCATCCGACATCCATAACTTGCTTAGAAATTCATCTTGATCCATGGTTAGTGAAATGGCAGTGTTTCCTTCGTGAGGTCACTGTTTCGCAGTGCTGCCACTTGCTCATGTCTACCAATACACACTTCAAAACTTATGTTTTGTGGGGTCAAGTTATATCTATCTATCTCTCGATCTATCTATCTTAGTCAGTTAATGATCTCTATCTCTTTTGTGTGCCGTGTTTCTCCAGATCGTTGACGACCATAGGTCTTCACAATTTATGTCTTTCTGTAATGCAATGAATCTCGGCTCGGAAGGAGAAATCCATAAGCCAGGTTCTAATGCCAGTTAAATTCGTTGCATCCACTTACGCGCAAATATACTTGGGAAGAGTATTAATCCGTATTTTCTCCCTCCAGCTATGGGTTAAATAGCAGGACAGATTGGATTTTATAGTCTTGGTTGGTGACCAGTCTATCGCAGAAAAAATAGCAACATACTGTAGCATAATTTTCTGTCCAGTCAGTCATGTCTCAAAATGGACATGATCGCCAAAGCGTGTATCACGTATGGCACTTAACTGACCGACTGAATATAACAGTTGAAAACATGATTAAGGCTTCTACTGGGCAAAAAGTGGGGAAGCAGTTTTATATTGTTATGAAGTAATAAACTAATCTCCCACTAATTACTACTTGATGTGCGTTGTGGTACAGTGGATATCGGCTCGGAACGAGAAATCGGGGAGCCGAGTTCGAATTCCAGCTGAATACATTGTATTCACTTACGCGCAAATACCCTTGGGAAAGGTATTCATCCGTCTCTTCCTTCCAGTTATGGGTTCTCTAGCCTTGGTCGGCAACCAGTCTACCACAGAAAGCAATGACAACCTACTGCGTGATAATCTTTTGCCCAGTCAGTAATGTTACATAATGGACATGGTCGCTAAAGCATCTAGCACGTATGACAATTAAATCACTGATTGAGGGCTCAGTAAACTTTATCTTTTTGTCATCTCTACTAAACCTGGATGTGCGTTGTGGTGCAATGGATATCAACTAAGAACGACAAATGGGGGAGCCGAGATCGAATTCCAGCTGAATTCATGGCATTCACTTAAGCACAAGTACTCTTGGGAAAGGTATCAATGCGTCTCTTCCCTCCAGTTATAGGTTAAATAATAGAACAGATTGGGTTCTATAGCCTTGACTGGCAACCAGTCTACCACAAAAAGCAATGGCAACCTACTTCGAGATAATCTTCTGCCCAGTCAGTCATGTCCGTTCTGAGACATGATTGCCCAAAGCATGTCTCACGTATGGCATTTCACTGACTGACCAAATCTTCGGCAATCCATTTACACAAGCTCATTCGATACATTATGTGATGTTTTATTCAGTCCCTCTTGCCTTCAATATATGCTATGAGTATCAAATTTTCCAAGCACTCTTTCCTCATTATGAAATTTCAACTATTTTTTCTGATGTTAATTTTAAATATCCTTTTCAATTCAATTTTCTCAAAAAGTTCGCCGTTGCTCATATGTTCAGTCCATTGTATTCTCAGCATTCTTCTGTAGAACGATATTTCTGTTGTTTCAAGTCTCTTCTTCGTTGTCCAGCGTTCTCTTCAATAGAGGAGAACTGCTAACACGTAACAGTTTAGTTTTCTTTTTCTCTAATGATAGGTCCTGGGTATGACTGTAAACTGCATCCGGCAGCAAGGCCTCTGATTGAGAGGTTGTGAGGGGCCTGGAACCACTTCTTAATTGCTGTTGTTCCCAGCTCCACCCTGACCCAGAATGGTAGCACCTGTTGGGGGTCTCAGCTATGGGTAAATAGTTAACCCCTAAACTGTGGTCAAAGCACTATAAAAGTATGGAAATAGACTTTTACAAAAATATATACATAAAAATAGACTTTTATAGGCAATTATACATTTTTGAAAGGAAAATATTATCAACAATATATTTTTGAAAGAAAAAAATTGCCATAACACATTTTTGAGGGAAAAAATATTACCAGCAATACATTTTTGAATACAAATCCAGAAGACATCTTCAGTTTTTTTAAATACAAAAAACATTAGAAAAACTAAACAAAATTATTTATCAATATCTGACTAACTCAATCTTCTTACTATAAACGAACATTAAAAAATACCCTAAAACCTTACCTTTTGGCATTAAATAACCCACAGAGGTTGATATGCCGTTAAACAAAACTAAAACACTATTTAATGAAATATGTCTGTTGCTTAATATTTTACTTACATTTTGGAAGATATATCTGGGTATTCCAAAGCGAGATCTGATTTTGTTTTCACTTTTCCCGGCCTCCGTTAAAATATTTAAATTATACTGCTTTTTTTGATTTGGTATCTCCGCTTCTATTTTTATGTTTGTCTGTTAATCATGCTTAAAACCAAACATTTTGATTTCTTGCATTTGTTATTTAACCCTCTTTTCTGGCTTTCCTTCGCTGCCTTCTGTAGGAATTCTTTAATTAGCTCACTGGTACCCCCCTCCCCCCCCCCTATATATATATATATATATATATATATATAAATTTCCTCCAGCCACAAAATTAGCAACTATGTTCCGCTCTTTTACTGTGAAACCGATAAATTGTAAAAGCAAATTCTACTCCATCAGCTTCTTTCCACGCACTTCCCGCCTGTGGAATTCCCTTCCGTTTACTTGCTTTCCCGACAGCTACAATCTTCAAGAACTCAAATGTAAAGTCAATAGTCATCTCCTGTCTCACTAACTTACATCCTCTCTCTATCATGCTCCTCCGTCTACCCCAGTCTCATCAGTATTCTCTTCCATCTCATACCCTCTTCCTGACACCCCCTATAACCTGTCACCCTTTCTTATAACATTCCTCCTATGTAACCCCCTGCAAAACAGTGGCAGTAAAATACTTTCTTTGGGGCCATATGATTATAAAAAACAAAATTCTATACAATTATAATGTGGATATAAAGTGGAAGATTGATTCTACATTACAATCAATATTAACCTGATCCCTCACTTTATGGCCGCAGTGATTCTTCTTTTACCCACTTCCTGACACCTCCTATAACCTGTCACTCTTTCTTATATCATTCCTCCTATGTAACCCCCTGCAAAACAGTGGCAGTAAAATGCTTTCCTTGGGGCGATATGGTTATAAAAAACAAATGTCTACATTACAATCAATATAAAACTGATCCCTCACTTTATGGCCACAGTGATCCTTCTCTTACCCACTTCCTGACACCCCCTATAACCTGTCACTCTTTCTTATATCATTCCTCCTATGTAACCCCCTGCAAAACAGTGGCAGTAAAATGTCTTGCTTGGGGCCACACGATTAAAAAAATGTGCTTTCTCTCTCTGATATCAAAACCGTGTCATCAGTATGTCTTTTGTTGTTTAGGTTATGGCTGCAAATAAGTAATCTTGATAGATTTTCCAATTCTCTCAGTATCTTTTCCTGCATTAACTTGAATGAGTGAAAAGACAGAGCCTTGTTTTAGATTCTTTTCTATTTTTGTAAATTTGCTTAATTGATTTTCTATCTGTAGGCAGGTGGTTTGCTGTGAGTATTGATTCTGGATTATTCTAATATGCCTCCCAAATATGTTTTGTTTTCCTTAAAGTTTCAACAGTTACTTGTGGTATACTATATCAAATGCTTTGATAATCTATAAAACATTGGTATACATACTTTTAAAACGGCATTGCCCTTTCTGATATCAATAGAACAAGAACAGCGGGGATTCGTTAAAGACACTAGAACAAGGAATGCGATATTCCTACTTTAAAGAGTATAACTATGGCATTCCTTGTTCTAGTGTCTTTAACAATGCTGCACTGTTCTTGTCCTACTCCCGGAAAAATTCTGCTCCACACGGCCTCTCTGTCTAAATCCGGTTATATTGGAGAGTAAAAACAAATCAGCCCATGTATATTCATAATAAGAAACAAAGCCAACTGCGGCAAAATCCTTGTGTTGCAAAAATCTTCCAATTGGGAAAGCTCTATTTACTATCTATCTATCTATCTATCTATCTATCTATATATCTATCTATCTATCTAATATTATCATGTATTATAAAAAAAACAACTGCCTCTGTCTGTTTTGTATCTGATTAGTTTAATCTGACAATGTCAACACTAGTCAAATGAATTAGGAAGATTGTCTGACATGAATCTTCCAGCTGAAGAGAGACTGTTTGTTTTTATCTCGCTGCTTGTCTTAACCTCTTCACATATGTCTTTGATTCTTATCTATCTATCTATCTATCTATCTATCTATCTATCTATCTATCTATCTAATTAACAAAATCCAGTGTTTTTGAATACGAATGAAAGTGCCATCTTGAACAGGTATCATCATAAAAATAATCTTATTTCACAATAACTTAATATATATATTCTATATCTATCTATCTATCTATCTATCTATCTATCTATCTATCTATCTATCTAATTAACAAAATCCAGTGTTTTTGAATACGAATGAAAGTGCCATCTTGAACAGGTGTCATCATAAAAATAATCTTATTTCACAAGAACTTAATATATATATTCTATATCTATCTATCTATCTATCTATGTGTGTGTGTGTGTGTGTGTGTGTGTGTGTGTGTGTGTGTGTGTGTGTGTGTGTGTGTGTGTGGAATATGTGTAAATGCTTCTATTTAGATTTTGCCAAGTTTTAAAATCAGGATAATTATCGAATTGTTTGCGACACATGCATAAAATGTGAAATAAAAAAAGACTCAGAGGTACTTCATAAACGTATGGTAATTTATATTGTATTTCAATTCTGCACACTGGAAACCAGATATTATGAAATCCAAGTTTTGAAAAAAATGAAATTTTGTTACGCCGTCTTGTATTTATAATAATTGTGAAAACGATTAACTACTATGTCCTTAATAACTGCCATCTACTCAATTACATTTTAAATAATTTCTCGACGCACATAGCGATAATGCTACTAAACGCCACAGTTTACTGAAAGGGAAAAAAGAATGAGTAGACTTTAGTGAGGCGAAAAGCCAACATAAGAACAAGTTTCAAGAAGAGAGAAGATGGCTATTGTCATTGCATCTAAATCTTTGAAGGTTGTAGGCAAAACGGAAATAATAAATTAGAAAATAATTCCACAGGAGAGAGGAGCGTGGAAAGAAATCTATATCTATAAAAGTGACGAGGATGGACGTTTTGTAAGTATTTGTTTGTTTGATAGATTCGACTTAGCGTCAGCATTTTGCGGTCTAGCTCGACTGGAGTTGCGCTCAGATGTAGATGGAAATTTGAGAACACTAACGACACCTTGAAATTTTTCAGAAAGCCACATTTAGGGGTAGAAAAATATATATTATAACCCTGCAAAGTCAGGGATCAGTTTATGTATTGATTATAATATAGAATCGATCACCCCACTTTATATTATCTATATCTATATATGTTGCCCCTCCCCCTCCCACCCTAATCAAATAGAGACATCCTATATTGTTATCTATATCTATAAAAGTGACGAGGCTAGACGTTGTGTAAGTATTTGCTATGTAAATTCATCATATGTATTTTATTGTTATTATTCCTTAAACTACCCGAGGGAAACCGGGTTAAACTGATAGTTATTAAAATAAAACTTAAGGTTACATCTCGCCATTTCAACAGTAAAACGATGAAGCCTCTAGCAGTACAGTTAAACATATGTTCTGTTTCTTTTTTTGGTACTTAGACTTTATGAATACAAGCGCGGGACTAGATTGGCGGAAAGGTCTCCTCATGTTAACCATAATTTTATTCTAATATATCTCTATTTATTGCCGAAATCTCGCTTTCCGTTCGACATTTTGTCTTTAAAAAATAAATGCACTGTCAGACGTTATATTCTGCCGCCTTAATTTTATTGCTTTTAATAATGTTATCCTTTTCTAATATTATTACAAACTCAGAAAGCCCTTAAATCGTAGAGGCTTCATTGCCTGGCTCGGGGTTAAATGATTTAAAAAGAAATGTCGAATGACGCTCATTAGAACAATTACCGTGGAAACATTTACAGAAAAGGGAAGCAGGTCATGCGTTTGGAAATTCAGAAATACACTCACGGAACACAGGACCAGGAATAATTGAACGCTGTAGGCACGATGACAAATATGTTAAATCATCCTTAAAAGTGACAGTGTAAACCTTTCGAAATAACATTCTAATGGCTATTTTCAATTCAGAATAATATTTTTAAAGACGTCTGTTGAATCCGTTTTCTCATAAAAATAGCAATTTCATGGAAGTATGCCAATTTAAATGACAACTGATAGCTGAACTATTTCTCTTAGTGCTAGAACCTTCAGAAATAAGGAAGAAGTTTGTTTTTAACTCTCACCTTCCTTTACTTCAAAACTCACAAAATTTGACCAAAAAATTTAATAGTTTATCTTTATATTACTTTATTCAAATTATCTGCGTCGGTGATTGTAGCATAAAATAATGTTTATGGTTTCCGCATTTTCGGTTACCCATTGACAACCCAGGAAACAAAGAATTCATTGGATTTGCTTAAAACTGATTGAAAGCGACTGATTATTCCTAATTGCAATACGGACATGCCAAAATGAGGCCATAAATTTCTTCTTTTCTGTGAACGGAGAAATTTCTCAGCGTAAAAAGGATTTGGTTGGCTGATTTTGTTTAGCGGCATATCAATCGTTATGGGTTATTAAATGCCGAAAGCTAAATATTTTGAAGGCAATTGTATTCATTTAGTTACAGATAAAACGTATTGTTTCTAATTTTTCTATAAAATTTATTGTTGATAATTCTAATATAAAATTTATTATTGGTCCTTTACTATAAATGAGGATTGTTGATATTGTTCCAATAGAAAAAATATATTGCTAGTACATTTTTATACTTTTACTAGCAGTATAGCCCGGCGTCACTCGGGTATAATGAAAGCCTTAAAACTAATCCATGGTCCTGGAGCTCAGACTCTTTGGATGTTGGCACGAAAGACTAAGAAACAATAGTTGTTTCCAGTTAAGGCGAAACCGTAGACTGAAAGAAAAATGAATGGATGTAAGTCAAATTTTGATTTCCTGGTATCGATAATCAAATAAGTTTTTTCGTAGTAAACTGAATTTTGAAGGCTAAATAAGTCCTCAGAGTAAATGGTATCATAGCTGAGACTAAGAACTACAATTGTACCTACTTAGAGCCAAACCTGAAGCAAAAAATAAAATAAAAGGGCTGAAAAAATACAAGCATACAGGCAGATAAACAGACACACACACACAAATATCTTGCAGTTTATATATATATTATTGATTTTCTGCACTATTGTAAGAACTACAACCTTGAAACATCTGAATATCGTTTCTTATGTCTTTGTCTATGAGTGTATCAAATTTGATTAAAATCGGACCACTTTTTCTATAACCCGATTTTTTTTATTATCGATTTTCGATTATCGATTTTCTATATTTATCGGGGGTACCTCGACACAACACCAAGCTAAGAACACTAGCAGGAGCTTATAATACAAACTTCAAGAAAATCGGTTCAGCCGTTTCGGAGTCTATAGGTAACGGACACACACACACACACATACATACACACACACACAAAGTTACATTTATAAATAAGTTTAGGTAGTGTTTTGTTTTTTGTTAGCGTTTGACTATTGGCCTATATCTGGGACCTAACAGGCGCTATCCCACCAGGTCAGTGTAAACCTGGGAACAACACCAATCTGAGGTGGCTCCACGCTCTTCAAAATCACTAGTCTCCTGATCAGAAGCCTTGTTGCCGAATGTAGTTTCTCGTAATATTAGGGTGAATTTTAAAAAAGAGAGATGTAATTCGAATGCTTGTTTCTAAGATCGACAATACGAAGGAAATCCTACTTGTCTATAAAATGTTTTCATGACATGCATCTGAAACAGCTTCTTACAGTCAGTTAAGTGCCATACGTGAGACACGCTTTGGGCGATCATGTCTCGAAAGCGACATGACTGACTGGGCAGAAGATTATCCCGCAGTAGGTTGCCATTGCTTTCTGTGGTACACTGGTTGCCAGTCAAGGCTATAGAACCCAATCAGTCCTGTTATTTAACCCATAACTGGAGGAAAGCGACGGATTAATACCTTTCCCAAGGGTATTTGTGCGTTAGTGAATGCAATGAATTCAAGTGGAATTCGAACTCGGCTCCCCGATTAGTCGTTTCGAGTCGATATCCACGGCACCACAACGCACATCTTACAACGAAGTCGAATTAGCTAAAACAGAAAATTTACGCCTCATAACCAGCTATTCATGGTAGATGGAGCCACATAGCCCAGGAAGACAGTCAATCTAGTGGGAAAAAAAGCCATTATATTTAAACCCAGCTGTCTTGTAGACAAACACTATGAAGTAAATGCAAATATAAAAGCCAGAGTGGATCCCCGAAGGCTGTTGGCTACCGATGCAGACAACTTTCTGACTATTCTAGCAATCAAACCGGCTTCTCTGCATTCCTTTCGGTCTTGTTGGTGCGGCTTTACGGGGGAAGATACAGACTGAACAGCACACGGCTTCCATATACCATTGACCAGGCCTTTGACATGGAGAGGTCACTCTCGTCTCACCATAAACGGACTAAATTTTCACAAAACAGGGTCATTTCTTTATCTTGTGAAATAAACGAATGCCTCCTTCATAAATAAAAATGTTCAATTTATTATTAATTATTCGTATATTTTATACCTATATATAATCATCTATATGCGCACACATAAGAAATATTTAGCATATATATATATATATATATATATATATATATATATATATATATATATAGTAAAAAATCCCGAAATTTAAATTCGTTGGCTGGCCATTTCAGCGAGAAAATTCTCGCTTTATCAGCAACGGTCGAAAACAAAACTTTCTTAATTCAAATATGTTACAAAATTTCTGTACAAAAATCGACAAATAACCATATATGCGATTCGTTGAAAAAAGATTCTATTAATTTCATTTTGGACCCATGCTGAAAAATTTCATTAAATTCATTTCTGGACAAAGCTGAAATCCTACTGATTTCATTTCTGGCCCAAGTTGAAGTTTTATTAATCTCAATTAAATTAAAAATTATGAAAATGTATGGAAGAAACAAAGAATAAAAAGTTGGATAAAAAAATAGACAACGTATTTCTTACAGTTTGAACCCAAAAGGCATGTGGATTATTATTCGTTCAATATCTTAGAAGACAATTGCAAAGTCTGTATTCGCTCTCATTAACCGTGAGCAATCATCATATATAAACATCACATTCTGAGTCTCAAATGAGTCTCTAAGCACTTAATACTGGAATAATTCTTCACCATTAAATGTATCTTCAGTTAGCTCGACACATATTTTGCAACTGCATATTCTCTTTAAAAATCAATTTTCGTCCACCGATGCAAATCGTTACGTGCACGGAAACTAGAAACATTCATCGTCTTATTCTTCAATTAGTTTAGCAATGATTAAGATGTTTAAATGTTATTGGTTTATTCAGCAATTTTATCACTTAGGTTGGAAAATAGATTTTTGAAATTTTCAGTCGTGAATTGAATTTAGTGAAAAAAGAAAATAAATTAAAAAGAAAAAGATGTTAACCTACTAACATCAAAGTAAATTTTGAAGAGAATCAGGTTAGCTGGATAAAATGATCATAGATAAATTAGTACTCAGATTGTCTTGATTTTGCCATATCAACCAGATTGAAATTTGGTTTGGAAGCCAAGCACATGGTTCAAGGCATTGATTATATCATACATTATATATATATATATATATACACTAACGGCCATAATTATTAGGCCACCCCAGTTTTAAAAAAGATGTATTTCATACTATTTTAGTATTTATTGGAAAGTGGATAATTCTAAATAAAAATAGAATGGTTCATTTGTTATTATTACTTTGTAAAATTTTACAAGGTAGCCAGGAATCTTTTGCCTCGGTCAGCCAATAAGAAGAGGAGACTAGC
Source organism: Ascarosepion bandense (assembly GCA_037127315.1). Classification (NCBI taxonomy): domain Eukaryota; kingdom Metazoa; phylum Mollusca; class Cephalopoda; order Sepiida; family Sepiidae; genus Ascarosepion; species Ascarosepion bandense. The sequence goes on from JBBBDQ010001888.1 coordinate 305,309, forward strand.
ATAGGGAAGAGAACACAAAAACTGTACACCAGAAGAGTTCATTTGATGCACATATTATTGTGCAGTATTATCAAAATATATATGTGATACAGCGAAACAGATATATATGTGGATAAATTATAGTATATATATATATATATATATATATATATATATATATATATATATATATAATTTGTTCCTAACTCTTTTTCTGTTTGCAGGAGTATATGCATAGAGTATACGTATAAAAGGGGTATATATATATATATATTGTTAAATATAACAGACAGTGAATGTCTATCATATTTATTCATGAGCCGTTCTCAGCATTGTATTTTATTTTGGCTTCAATTAAATTAAATTCCAAAATACGATGTTTAGAACGGCTGTTTAGAAAGGTGTCCATCCGCTCAATATAACATGTGTGCATATATAATAGTGGCAACTGGTATATATATATATATATATATATATATATATATATATATATATATATATCCTAATCATAGTGATAATCCTTCATTTAATAAAATGTTCTTCTGGGGATCACTGTAAGCTTAATCTTCTACGTCCAGAAATCAATGACATATTCCATATCAGACTTGTTAGATGACAAACAGTCGATATGTAAAAAAAAAAAAACTAAAAGAAGCCATTAGTGATAGTAATGACAATATTAGCGGTTTCATGTTTAGAAATAATTCATTTATTGACTGATAAGGCAGTACTACTGTCGTTTGTCATTAAAATAATTTTTCTCATATCCAGTTTTTTTTAGAAAAATATATTTTCGAATGGATGTGCGTTGTGGTGCCGTGAATAACGGCTCGTAACGAGAAATCGGAGAGCCGATTTCGAATTCCAGTTGAATTCCTTGCAATCAATTACTCGCAAATACCCTTGGGAAAGGTATTAATCCGTCTCTTCCCTCAGTCATGGATTAAATAACAGGACAGATTGGGTTCTATAGCCTTGACTAGCAACCAGTCTACCGCAGAAAACAATGGCAACCTACTGTGGGATAATCTTCTGCTAAGTTAGTCATGTCTCTTTCGAAACATGATCGCCCAAGCGTGTATCACGTATGGCACTTGACTGATATTTCTCAAATCCTGTAACGTTAACAGCTTCCTGATATCTTTTTGTTCTCTTTGAGATGTATGTAATATCCATTTTAATTCTTCCTGTTGTTGTAATCCTCGAGTGATGACATTTTAATTAAACTCGAGTCATCCAGGTGAATTCTCTGCATTCACGTACGCACAAATGCCGTTGGGAAAGGTAATAATCCGTCTCTTATCTCCAGATATGGGTTAAATAGCAAAGCAGATTGGGTTATATACCCTTGGTTGGAAACCAGTCTACATCAGAAAGTTTTCTGGAGAGATATTGTTGTAGAGGAATATCCTAGTCCTACCCTACAATGGGTATGGCCCGGGTCATAAAAGACCGCGACGGGAATCAAACAGTAGTAAAGTGTTAGAACGGGAAAAGGTCTTAGGCATTCGCCTGACTGATCTATGACACTGTCAGCACTCTGCCTTCGGGTAGAGGGCGCTCTCTGCTTCCGAGCAGAGAGCACAAACCCAGTCGTGGTTCCGCCGAAGGGTAGAACAACGACTGGGGAAAAATAGACAGAGAGTTTTTGGCCCGGCTATATGGTCAGGAATACCCACTATAAAATGACCATGTGTCACATTTGGCCTTGCGTGGGAAGGCTAGTAAATATAGTAAAGTGTTAGAACGGGAAAAGGTCTTAGGCATTCGCCTGACTGATCTATGACACTGTCAGCGCTCTGCCTTCGGGTAGAGGGCGCTCTCGCTTCCGAGCAGAGAGCACAAACCCAGTCGTGGTTCCGCCGAAGGGTAGAACAACGACTGGGGGAAAATAGAGATTTTTTGGCCCGTCTATATGGTCGGGAATACCCACTATAAAATGACCATGTGTCACATATGGCCTTGCGTGGGAAGGCTAGTAAATATCGTAGAGTGTTAGAAGAGGAAAGCGAACGAGCGATTGACTATACTAGACTCTACGTCATTACATGGGAGTGACGGAAGCTTTTTTCTCACGACGGACGCATACGTCCTATACAAAGACAGTGCCTTCATAAGTGTTATTCGTGTACATGTGTTTGGTTTATTGTACTAACGTATAATAAATCTCTATTTATGTATACTCAGTGTTAAGAGTATTTCTTACACTATTCTTTTCTCTGTTTATCCCCCCTCCACTCCGGGATACAACAGAAAGAAATGCCAACCTAAACGAGAAACTCTTCTGTCTAGTCAGTTATCGCTCGACATAAGCATGATTGCGCTAGCATGTATCACATAGGACACTTAACTAACTGAATCCAACGTTCGGTACACATTCACACGGTATGAACTGGAGTCGATCTTTGATATATGAGAGTAAAATGGAATATATTTCTGCTTTTATGTATTGAAGTTGTTCAGATTAAATTAAATATATTCTTAAGTGAAAGAAATGCTTGAGGTTCGTAAGAAGAATAATGTGCTGCATTTGAACACAGCTTGATTAATAATGTGTACACACAGGCCGTTATGAAAATACGTGGCAAATGTATTTCTTGCACGGATGAAAGGTCATCTCCCACCCAGTTCGAATATCTAAATTCTAATTATCAGAAATGCTGCTTCTTCATATGTATTTCCAGTAATGCTTTCGAATAAATATTTCATTTCCATATTTTAAAATAAGCACATCGCGTAGAAATTTAATAAAACTACGTTGGAATTTTCCAGTTATTTCACGAGTGTTATATATGCATCTAAAATTATCAATGCAAACTATTTATATATACAAGCAGTATAGCCCCGCGTTGCTCGGGTGTAATGAAAATTTTTATATATATTATCGATTTTCTGCGCTATTGTAAGAACTGCAACCTTGAAACTTCTGAATATCGTTTCTTATGTCTTTATCTATGCGTGTATCAAATTTGATTAAAATCGGACCACTCCTTCTATAACCCGATTTTTTCGATTATCGATATTCGATATTTATCGGAAGTATCTCGACAAAAAACCTAGCTAAGAACACTCGTAGACGCCTATAGTACAATTGTGTAAATTTTCAAGAAAATCGATTCAGCCGTTTCGGAATCTATAGGTAACGGACACACACACACACACACACACACACACACACACACACACACAGTTCCATTTATAAATAAGATTTATATATATATATATATATATATATATATATATATGTGTGTGTGTGTGTGTGTCTGTGTGTGTGTGTGTTTTTGTATGTGTGTGTGTGTGTGTGTGTGTTTATGTGTTTGTGAGTGTATATGTGTGTGTATGTGTCTGTGTTGAATGTAAGCGCACTACAAGACTGATGTCGAGATCTCCTCAGTTTAGAATTGAAGTGGCTAGATCATAGTTTTCCAAACTTTTTGCTGCGATTACCCCAAAATACAATTTCTCTATTATCCATTTCCCCAATGAACAAATACCCGTAATATAAGAAAAGAAGTAATTATATTTTCATACATCAAAAGCAGATAAAGTTAATGGAAATTATTCAATACAATAGTACCAATCTATAATAATAAGAGGTACAGTAGCCGTAACCTAGAGGTGATTCTTAAAGTGAGTGTTGAGCTTATATTGCCTGTGCCAGTTTATGTATTCTTAGCTTTGTGACTGAAAGGGCTATTCAGTGCGTCGTTTGCCACATTGAGTCTGCTACATTTCTTGGTCTTCATTCCAAGGACAGTAGATAAAGCTAGTTCACACAGATAAGTGGTTGAAAATCCGATGAGAATTTGTCCTGCTCTAGAGGCTAGTGTTGGTATATCCTGCAGACGAGAGATCCAAAAGGTGTCTAGACCAGACTTGGTCTCAAACAAAAGCTTCCATGCATTGTTCATCTTGAGTGAGAAATTCTTCTTTTGCTGGATAGTCCTCATCAGGAATGATATCTTCACTCACAAGATATGGATTTCTTACCCATTCATTGTTGGAATTATTCAACATTGGAAAGTACTTACGTAAGTTTTCCAAGAGGCCATTTAGCTGATCACTGATGTCTGTCTTCATGTGGTTGAGGATGTCTTCAGAATTGACTTTATCAAGGAAGGCATCCAATGCAGAAAATTGTGCAAAAATTCCCTTTCCAATACATCTGGTCCATAGTTCCAATTTCCCACAAAATGAAGCAATATTGTCCTGAAGTTCCCAAACCAAACATCCATTACCCTCAAAATATGAGCTCATTACCCCACTGAGGTAATTTACCCCGGGGTTGGGAACCATGGGACTAGATGAAACAGTATATTCCATACTAACAGTATCTTTTCTCGCTCTTTTTGCTTGTGGAACTCCCTTCCGGTTCCATGCTTTCCAGCCAACTTTATTGCGAATCAATTTAAATGCAGTATCAATTGCTATCTGCTATCCTTATAACTCTTAAATCTTCGTGCTCATTATTATTGTTTCCTTTCCTAATTCTTACACACCCTGTAAACCCCCTGGCGTCTTAGGGGCTTTGTTGCCTTGTATGTGATGGTACTGATTAAAACAATCAAAATATGTATATATAATCCCCAAGTTCGTGAGATAAAATATATTTCGTAGCGGGATTTTAATAAGACGTTTGCACTGTGTATACTCGACGTAAAGTAACGACAAATGAATTAAGTTTATTAACAATGAAGAAATTAGGTTTAAAAATAAATGCATGATTTGCATTGTTATGTACTTATTGAAGTACTTACTGATAGTAAAAAATAGCATAAAACCAACTTAATAAAAAATTATCCAAATGTTGGAGAATTTTTGCCTTTTTTTTCACCTGAAATTAAAGCCAAAATACGATGTTTAGAACGGCTCATGATTAAAAATAATAGACATTCATTGTCTCTTATATTTAACAGTATATATTTAGAAAATTATCTATTGCCTTGATAAACTATATATGTGTGTGTGTGTGTGTGTGTGTGTGTGTGTGTGTGTGTGTGTGTGTGTGTGTGTGCGCGTGTGCGAGCGTGTTTTTTTTGTGTGTGTGCGTGTGTGTGTATTTTAAATGCTGTCTCTTTCTCAACGATGTGTGTTTCTTAGAGTGGCATATTAAATGTCAGATTTAAGCTAGAAATATGTTTTATACGCTAGTATTATATAAATATATATTTATCAAACGTGGCCCAATAAACAAGAGAGAAAATATTTATTGACATTCCTATAACTTCATAACATTACACACATAATTCATTATCTACTTCGATGCCAAGTGAAATCGTGTGAAATATTTATTTTCACCATTCAGGCTGATTTCCCCCGAGCCGTTTCTGTAAAACTCATCGGATTCCCCGAATTCTTCGTTAAGCGATGAACGCCGAACGTTTCAACTATCAAGAGAAAAATACTTGTTTTATCTATTTTTTTGTCACGTTTTGGGGCACATTGCTTTGAGAATAGAGAGACAACTAAGTAATCACATGCGATGATTGTGCAGAGCAAATACTGAACAACATTATAGGGATCGTTTTAATTTTAGTGTTAGTTTCAGTCTGGTGGCTACTGAGCGGTGTGTAGGTTGTTATGATAGGACTTTATTGCTGTTGTTTCATGAGTTATTAGATCAGTATTTGTACCGTCTTTTCATCATTATAGTTTGGCCAATCTGTGCATCAGCTTCAAAAAGGCCTCATATCACGGCAGATATTGTTTGAGCTGAATATCTAATATCTACTGAAAAAAAAAATGAAAATATTCATCACAAATATTTTTTACGGGTGTTTCATCGTGTTCATTTTTTTGGTAGATGATTACACAAAATTATAGATAATCACTTTTTTTATTTATAATCATATCGCTCCAAATAAGGCATTTTACTGCCACTGTTTTGCAGGGGGGTACATAGGAGTAAAGTTATGAAAAAGAATGAAAGGTTATAGGGGGTGTCAGGATGAGGGTAAAAGAAAAACGAATGTGGCCATAAAGTAAGGGATCAGTTTATATATTGATTGTAATGTAGAAGTGACCCCCACTTTATGTCCACATAATAATAGTGTAGAAATTTGTTTTTTGATAAACATATCGCTCCAAGTAAGGCATTTTACTGCCACTGTTTTGCAGGGGGGGTACATAGGAGGAAAATTATGAAAAAGAGTGACACGTTATAGGGGGTGTCAGGAAGTGTGTAAAAGAAAAACGAATGTGGCCATAAAGTAAGGGATCAGTTTATATATTGATTGTAATGTAGAAGTGATCCCCCACTTTATGTCCACATTATAATAGTATTGACATTTTTTTTAATAATCATAGCGCCCCAAGTAAGGCATTTTACTGCCACTGTTTTGCAGTGGGTTACATAAGAGGAAAGTTGTGAGAAAGAGTGACAAGTTATAGGGGATGTCAGGAAGTGGGTAAGAGAAGGATGAGAATACTGATGAGAGTAGAGTGGTCGGAGAAAGGAGCATGAGAGAGAGGATGCAGGTTAGTAAGAAAAGAGAGGACTATTAAATTTACATTTAAATTCTTGGAGATTGTAGCTGTCAGGGAAGCAAGTAAATGGAAGAGAATTCTACAGGCGGGAAGTGCGAGAAAAGAAGTTGTTGGAGTAGAATTTGCGTTTACTATTTATTGGTTTCACAGTAAAAGGGTGATACCTAGTTGCTAATATTGTGACTCGAGTAAACTTTTATATAGGGGGTACCAGTGAGCTAAGTTCATCGGAGCAGAAGCTGTGAAATTATTTGTAGAAGAGACACAGGAAAGCCGGTGAGAAAATGACTATATCTGAGCTGCCAAGTCGGGATCTATTACATTACAGATTCTCCGTTGGATTTTGTCAAGGACACCTAGGTGGATAGCAGGAGCACCCGACCAGCTATGGCAGCAGTATTCAATGAACGGGCGGATGGTAGATGTATATATGTGCAGGATTGTTTCAGACGGAAACAACTTCCTGGCCCTACACATAGACTCTCTTAACAGCGTATTTAGCTATGGATTCTATATAGTCATTCCTCTTGAGGTCTATTGTGAAAATTAAGTCGAGGAAACGCATTGTTTTGCTTTCAGGGTGACTAGTCTGATCCATGCTTATGGGGCGTCTGTGATGGTTAACAGATAACAGCATTGTTTTGGAAGCATTAAAATTTACGAGCCATTTCTTACCCTAGTCCTCCACGGATCGGAGGTTCTTTCCAAGCTCGGCATTTAATTATTTGCCATACATGATACTAGGCAGAAGATTTTCCAGCAAAATATAGCCATTACTTTCTGCGGTAGACCGCTTGCCAACTAAGGCTATAGAGCCCAATATGTCATGCTATTTGGCGATAAAAGTGATTGATTAATACCTTTCCCAAGTTCTAAGCGTAAGTTCTAGCTGTAATTCGAACACGGTTCTACCGATTTCACATTCCAACCTGATATCAATTACATCACAGCACCCAACCTAATGGAAGATTGATTAGCTTAAATGTTAACGGTGGAGAATCAATCATTTGAGTTATGGAATTGTCTGAGCTGATTGTGTTTATTTCGGACGAATTCTTTTCCCCGATGTAATAAGTTGCCATATAGGCATATACGCTGATGACTATACGATTTATTCTCGCCTCAATAAAAAAAAATCTGCCGAGACTGACAAAGCAAATCTCGCTGCGAAGCTTGAAAAAGACCTCTAATCCGTGGCGGACTGGGGTAAGAAATGGCTTGTGAATTTTATTGCTTTCAAATCGAAGCTGCTATCTATTAACCATCACAGACAATCGCTTCTACCCACCATTAGCATGGATCAGGCTAGTCTCCCAGAAAGTAAAACACTGCGCGTGTTTGGGTTAAATCTCGCAATAGACCTCAAGTGGAATGACTGTATAGAATTCCTTGCATTCAATTACGCACAAATACCATTGGAAATGATATTAATCCGTCTCTTCTCTCCAGTTATGAATTAAATAATAAGATATATTAGGTTCTATAGCCTTGGCTAGCAACCAGTCTACCGCAGAAAGCAATGGTAATCTACTTCGGGATAATCTTCTGCACAGTCAGACATTACATTCGAGACATGGTCGCCTAAAGCGATAGGTTGCCATTACTTTCTGCGGTAGACTGGTTGCCGACCAAGTCTATAGAACCCAATCTGTTTTGTTATTTAACCCATAAATGGAAGGAAAAGACGGATTAATATCTTTCCCATGGGTATTTGCGCGTTAGTGAATGCAAGAAATTCAACTGGAATTCGAACTCGTTTTCCTGATTTCTCGTTCCAAGCCGATATAATGGATCAGGCTTCTCTCCCTGAAAGTAAAACACTGCGTCTCCTCGGATTAACTCTCACATCAGACCTCAAGTGGAATAACTACGTAGAATCCAGAGCTAAATCCGTTGCTAAGAAAGTCGGTTTACTGTGCAGGGCCAGGAAGTATTTCCCGTCTGAAACAATCTTGCACATATACAAATCTAACATTCGCCCGTGCATTGAATACTGATTTCATATCTGGTCAGGTGCTCCTGCTATCCACCTAGGTGTCCTTGACAAAATCCAACGGAGAATCTGCAATGTGATCGATCTCGACTTGGCAGCTCGGATACAGTCAATTTCTCACGGGCGCAATGTAGCTTCCCCGTGTCTTTTCTAAAAATACTTCCACGGCTTCGGCTCCGATGAACTGGTACCCCCTATATATGAATTTACACGAGCCACAAGATTAGCAACTAGGTCCCACCCTTTTACTGTGAAACCAATAAAATATAAACGCAAATCCTACTCCATCAGCTTCTTCTCTCTCACTTCCCGCCTATGGATTTCCTTCCGCTTACTTGCATTTCCGACAGCTACAATCTCCAAGAATTCAAATGTAAAGTCAATTGTCATCTCCTATCATATTAACCGGCATCTCTCTCATGTTCCTTTCTTTGTCCACTCCACTCTCATCAGTACTCTCATCCTTCTCTTCCTGACACCCCCTGTAACCTGTCACTCTTTCTCATAACTGTTCTCCTGTGTAACCCCATGCTCATTAGTGGCAGTAAAATGCCTTGCTTGGCACGAAACGTTTTATAAATAAAAAGAAATGCCTGAGTTTATCTATTCTCTTCACAACTATAAATAAAACAACAAAGTAGACTGGGATTTCGACTTTTTGGTGGAGGACAAATATAACTCTGATTTCAAACCTGCGAAAACGGACGAAATGAAATCCTTCCACTCTATTTGTTAAAAGTTGCAGATAATAAACTCCATAACTTATTATTAATAAAAGCGAAGCATGTTAGATTCATAAATGTTTACTATTTGTTCTTTAATCAATTATAATAAAGAAGAGAAATACGAGCAAACCCATGATCTGTTACGCTTTGAAAAAACATATCCTTTTTAAACCTGATGTGCGTTGTGGAACAGTGGATATCGACCCGGAACGAGAAATCGGAGAGCCGAGTTCGCATTTTATTTGAATTCCTTGCATCCACATACGCACAAATACAATTGGAAAAGGTATTAATTCGTCTCTTTCCTCTAGTTATGGGCTAAATAACAGGACAAATTGGATTCTGTAGCTTTGGGTGGCAACAAGTCTACCGCCATAACTAATGGCAACCTGCGGGCAAATCTTCTATCCCGTTAGTCATGTCTCTTTTGAGACATGATCGCCCAATTGTGTATCACATATGGCATTTATCTGACTGACTGAATAGTCTTAAGTTATCCTGATTTATTAAGAATAATATTTATTTAAAATAAAGTTCGCTCCCTTAAAAGCGAAAAAATACATCATTGTATCAGTTCGGCGAATACACAGACATATTCATACATAATCATATATATACGCAACATATAATCAAAGAGCACGCGTAAGAGCGGATGTCAACTTAAATCTAAAGACACATTCAGCAAGTCGGTTAGACTGCTGACCCGTAGATTTGAAGCGTAAAGGAAGGGGGTTAGGTGTGTGTGTGTGTGTGTGTGTGTGAGAGAGAGAGAGAGAGAGAGAGCGTTAAAAAGAAAGGGAATGTATCTTAAAGCATAAACGAAAAAGGAAAAAGAAGAAAGAAGAGAGGAATAAATCTGAATTAGAAAGACCAGCTTATAATTGAAAATGAAAATAAAAAATAAATATTATATATTAACGGTGAAAGGATAAGAAATTATACTAATAATACAATCAACAAAACAAATTCAAGACAATATAACGCTAAAAAAATTTAAAAAATTAATTTAAAAGTATGCCTAATTATTCTATTTAACTTTAGTTGTTTAAACTTAATTATTAGTTTTAAAATAAATTTACGTATTACGAGTGAAAGGATAAGATATTGGAATAAAAAAAAACAAAAAAATTTCAAAAATTTATATATGTATGTATATGTGAGATAACAATATTTATTTTTATATATCAAGAACAGTAATGGTTACCAACATATTAAATTATTATTACTGTTCTTGATATATAAAAATATACATTGTTATCGCATATATATATATATATATATATATATATATATATATATATGAGATAACAATATATATTTTCATATATCAAGGAAAGTAATGGTAACCAACAAGATCAAAACGAACTATTGAACGAAAGAACGGAAATTATGACTAAGTGTAACCATACTAAAGAATAGCTCTTAGGTTCATACAACCATGGATGAAAACGCCATAATTCCCTGTAATTTTAAAAAATGCGCGTTCAAAAATGAACGTGAGCGTTCATAAAAAAATAGAATAACTTATTGCAATCGCCTGAAGACACAACTCATGGTAGAAACCTAGGTCGCGTAATAACTCGTTTACAAATAGAATATATATATATATATATATATATATATATATATATATATATATATATATATAAATCTCTCTCTCTCTCTCTCTATATATATATATATATATAGTCATCCGTAGACGGATCTGTTTCGCTGTATCACAGCTCATCATTACGGTTAGACATCCGATTCCTTTTACCCATGACGTCAGTAATCGATTCTACCTCTGAGCTATGGTCGCTCGGTAGAAGGAGGGAGACATTTAGCGTGTATATATATATATATATATATATATATATTGGTTATGAAGGTATATATATTGTTTATGCAGGTATTGCTTTTTGTTGGCTAATATATATATATATATATATATATATATATATATATATATATATATTAGCCAACAAAAAGCAATACCTTAATAATCACCAGAAAACTCGTTTACAAACGGAATATCTATATCTATATCTATATATATATGTGTGTGTGTGTGTGTGTGTGTGTGTGTGTGTGTGTGTGTGTGTGTGTGTGATTAGTCTAAGAGAAGTACTACCTTGATAAGCAACAGAAAACTAATGTACATCTTCACTTCTTCTTTATAATATATGGCTGTCTGTCTGTCTGTCTATATCTATTTGTATTATATATCTGTATATTACATTTGAAAATTCAATTTTTCATATAGCGGGTGGCCATTTCGACAGAAAAAAACTGACCAACCATCTCGTCAGCAAGATCAATAAATAAATAAATTTAATTGCATTGAGCCTTCTGGCTGATCAGTGTTAATATCTAATATTAATAGGATTCTTGGAAATTTACCATCAAATCACTTTGCGTATTAATGACCAACACACACACACACACACACCCACGCATGTATATATATATATATATATATATATATATATATATAATATTAACTATCGTAATAACAATACCAATATTAACAGAACTAACTTTGCCGAAATTAGTATTAATTAAGCTATAATTTAAATCGTCTTGTACAACCCACCGAGAACGAACTCGGAAAAGAAGGGGAAGTAAAAAAAGAAACAAACGAAGTACATGAACAAAAAGTCAAGCACTCGTAAGAAAGAAAAAAAAAACCCAAGACGAAAACCCTAACACTAAAACGCTCAATACGAAAGTAGATTAAACAATTTTCTGTCTTTTCTGTTTGTGTATATATATATATATATATATATATATATATATATATATGCAGTGTATATCTGTCTCTTGCAAAGTTTATTCTTGTTACCAATTCTTATTTTTATAAATAGTTTTCTAACTGGTAACACTGTCCAAGTATTTCTGTTAGACACTTTATCCATGTCGACATCTTTATATATTTTCGTGGTAACTGAATTCCTTGTAATTAAACAGTATTTATATTTTTGGCCATTGTCGGAATCTGTATGGCTTTGAGGCTAATATTAGTCGCAAGCTGCGATATGTAACGCTGATCTACATAACTGTGAAACCAATAAATTGTAAACGCAAATTCTACCCCAGCAGCTTCTTTTCTCGAACTTCCCGCCTGTAGAATTCTCTTCCGCATACTTGCTTTCCTGACAGTTACAATCTCCAAGAATTTAAATGTAAAATCAATAGTCATCTCCTGTCTCACTAACTTACATCCTCTCTCTCATGCTTTTCTACATCCACCCCATTCTCACCAGTACGCTCTTCCCTCTCCTACTCTCTTACTGACTCCCCCTGCAACCTCTCACTCATCATAACATTCCTCCTCGTCCACCCCACTCTCATCAGTAATCTCTTTCCTCTCCTACTCCCTTCCTGACACCCCCTGCAACCTCTCACTCATCATAACATTCCTCCTCGTCCACCCCACTCTCATCAGTAATCTCTTCCCTCTCCTAATTTTTTCCTGACACTCCCTGCAACCTCTCACTCCTCAACATTCCTCCTATGTAACCCCCATGCACAACAGTCGCGGTAAAAACCTTGCTTGGGGCAACACGATTATAAAAAAATCTCAGTTTTGAATTAGACTCAGTATTATGGTTGCCAATGCTTGACAGACTAATTTCACAGAATATCTCGCAATATTTCGTAGACCACGCATGACCTGAAGCTATCTATTGTTATAGATGTTTAAATTCGTGATTGTAAGGCTGCATGATTTCATGAATGTGCATAGTCGAAGAGGCGTAACCCTACTGTCAGAAGCTAATATGTCCATATATTGAGTTTGATTACTAGTTTTAGTGTCAGCAACAGAAATATGCAATAGTATATGTAGATTAATTAATTCATGAAAAACTTTCATTCATAAAAATTTTTCATTCATGAAATATTACCTTAAAACTTTCATGAATATCAACCATCCAGTTGCAATGAAATGGATTTAATATCTGCCATATGCAGTTGTAACATACCATCCTTACCTCCAACAAAGTGTTCATACGATGATGGCCCTAGGCTTCGGTATGGTTTCGGGGACGAAGCATGACTAACTGCAACCCAAGTATTTTACAGTCCTGTGAGTGTCGACAAATTCCCAATATAAATTACAACCTTATGTTGTTTAATTCAGAGTCAAAGATAAAAATAAAATAGTGAAAAAGGTAAATTTTTGATTCGTTCTCCGAAGGCCTTTACCCCTTCAAATCTTTCCAAAACACCCTTATTTCCGTGCAAATGTATATGCTGAACTAAAATCGATAATTGTTTATTGACGAAAACTACCTTTTTTCATGTTATCGACCAGAATATATATATATATATATATATATATATATATATATATTACCGAAAATTAAACTTTTATTTACTTCCAGGCGATTTTAATGAAATCATTACGTTTCCGAAAAAATATCTTTCTGATTAATTACATGATTGACGTATATTGAACACATTTTGGCCGATATATAAAGGCATATAGGCGATAACGACAGCTTAGATATTCTCTTTTTATATTCCCGAATATACGTTTAAGGTACCTCCCCTGTTATTGATTTGCCCATGAATACATAGATCAGAGTATCGAACACTCTTTTTGAAATTATGGAAATTTTTTATAACTCAACCTAAACTATAGATCGTACATTTTAATTTACTGTTATTTTTAAGAATTCATGAACGCACTGAGACGCATATACAAACAGAAAAACATACAGAAAGACACACAAACACAGAAATACATACTCAAACATTCAGACAGAATAACATAATTTTTATGTTTAAAGAATAAGATATGAATTATATACATTTATATAATCGTTTCTAATTCATAATTGTGTATATATATATATATATATATATATATATATATATATATATATATTATAAATTATGTTTTAGAACTTGTACATTATTTTTTGATATATGTCCTCGACAATCATATGTTTGTTTCAACTTTGGGTACGTTTCTTCGGGAGGTAAAAACAAATCTCCCGAAGAAACGTACCCAACGTTGAAACAAACACATAATTGTCGAGGACATATATTAAAAAATAATGTACAAGTTCTAAAACATAATTTATAATGAATATTCACAGCTCTATACACCATATATCGAGCACTGTTTTAAATTAATGTTTTGGACGGAAAAAATTCTTTCTTCGTACTGTACCCACTCGGATATATACATATATATATATATGTATATATATATAATTATGAATTAAAAAACGATTATATAAATGTATCTAATTCATATTATATATATATATATATATATATATATATATATATACACACACACACACACACACACACACACACATATATATATATATATATATGTATATATATAAAGTTTTAAAGTATGCTGCATTTATTCTTAAATCTGCTCAACACAGCTTCAGAGATAGAGCGTATGTCAGTATAAAAGTCGATAATGAAGTCAATACTGAATGGCGACACTTTCTTGCAATCTTCAGACGTGAAGATTGTGCTCAATCATAAAACAGACTGCTAT
>JBBBDQ010001888.1:322500-430000 GCA_037127315.1 Ascarosepion bandense
ACAATAATTTCACTCGAGTAATTTTAAAGTACATAAGAAAAGAAAAGAAAAACGAATAAAATATTGAAAGGTAAAAAAGGTTATTTATTTGCTTCACGCAACCCTGGGTATTAATTCTTCCCTGGAGTACTCACTAAGAGAAATGAAACATTCTCCATTTATCTAAATCTAAACTTATTTATAAATGGAACATTGTCTGTGTGTGTGTGTGTGTGTGTGTGTGTGTGTGTGTGTGTGTGTGTGTGTGCCCGTTACCTATAGACTAAGAAACGGCTGAACCGATTTTCCTGAAAGTTTACACAGTTGTACTATAAGCGTCTGCGAGTGTTATTAACTATGCTTTGTGTGGAGGTACCCCCGATAAATATCGAAAATTGATAATCAAAAAAATCGGGTTATAGAAGGGGTGGTCCGATTTTAATCAAATTTGATACATTCATAGCCAAAGACATAAGAAACGATATTCAGAAGTTTCAATGTTGCAGTTCTATCCTTGGATGACTTATTTGACTCCGATATTGGAAATCGATACCCCGATATCCTACCGGGTCTGATCAAAATCAGTTTTGCAGCCCTTTTATTTTAGTTTTTGCTTCGGGTTTGGCTCTAAGTATGTATAATTGTAGTTCTTAGTCTCAGCCATGATACCATTTACTCAGAGGATTTATTTAGACTTCAAAATTCAGCTCTACGACGAAAAAACTTATTTGATATCTATACCAGGAAATCAAAATTTGACTTACATCCATTCATTTTTCTTTTAGTCTACGGTTTCGCTTTAATTGGACACAACTATAGCTTTTTAGTCTTTCGTGCCAATGTCCAAAGAGTCTGAGCTCCAGGACCATGGATAGATTTTAAAGCTTTCGTTACACCCGAGCAACGCCGGGCTATACTGCTAGTCAAAATATATTTAATGTATAGACAAATTGATACTTCGAAATTCATGTATCTTTTACACGTTTGCTTGAGGAAAACAAATCTAAATTTAAATCTGTGTTTGGACAGGAAATGTACCACAAATCTTTGATAATATTTTTTAAAACAAATTCCCAATCGATTTTCATGAGTGCCCCGTTATTATCATCTGTTGACAATATAAACGATATAATTTTGTAGCAAAACCGTTCAGCAATATTTTCTAACTTATATATATATATATATATGTAATCTTCTAATTTTTTTCATGTAGTTTGAGAATTCTACCTGATCTTCCCTTGACTCTTTTGGT
This sequence comes from Ascarosepion bandense, assembly GCA_037127315.1. Taxonomy (NCBI): domain Eukaryota; kingdom Metazoa; phylum Mollusca; class Cephalopoda; order Sepiida; family Sepiidae; genus Ascarosepion; species Ascarosepion bandense. The sequence goes on from JBBBDQ010001888.1 coordinate 323,732, forward strand.
AAAGAAACATGATCGATCCAATTGTAACGTTCTGTTGGAATGTTGTATAAAACACACCGGAGGGCGATGATTTTACTGTTAGTGTGACAGAATGTGTCAATAGATTAGATTCTCTTCGTAGGTGGGTTGCAAAGTATAATAGGTGACTACATATGATCCTCTGCCGTGGGCTACACACATTTTCGCATGCACATATTTCTTCATGCGAACTTAATAAGTGTATCTGAAGATATCAGCACGAAAGTGCATAAGAGTTAAACATTTCGAGCAGCAGTTCGCTTAAAATATCTCAGCATGACCCACTTCGCAAAAGTTTCAAGCTCTTTTTAGTCGGACCAAGACCCTTTCCGCATAGTCGAATATATATATATATATATTCTTTTCATTTATAAACGAGTTATTTCGCTAACTTGGTTTCCACCACGAGTGGTTTCTTCAGGCGATTTTTAACAATTTAGAGTTATTAAAAATCTCCTGAAGAAACCACTCGTGGTGGAAACCAAGTTAGCAAAATAACTCGTTTAAAATAAAAAGATATATATATATATATATATATATATATATATATATAAAACCAAGGTAGCGACATAACTCGTTCTTAAATGAAAAATATTCAAAAGTTCTACAATATAATTGAATAGAACACTTTTTAATACAAATGTGTAACGGTCTATCCCTATTAGGGTTAAAAACTAAGTATTAAACAATATATATGTATATATATATATATATATATATATATATATATATATATATATATATGTAAAATTGGGTCGATCAAGTTTCTTTACCGGAACAGTAAAGAGAAGAACAGAAAGAATTCTCACACTACATAAAGAAAAAATTATATATATATATAATTTCAGTTGAAAATAAAGACAAAAATTCTCCAACATTCGGATAATTTTTTATTAAGTTGGTTTTAAGCTTTCGGCTCACATGAGCCAGCTTCAGAGAAGTTACAAGATGTTAACACAAAAACATCCACAATCAGCGGCGATTTTATCTTGTGTTGACATAAAACTTCGCTGTTTAGAACGTCTTATGATTAAACATAATAGACATTCATTGTCTCTTATATTTAACAGTATATGTTTAGAAAATTATCTGCTGCCTCGATACACTATATATATATATATATATATATATATATATATATATATATATATATATATTACATGTACGAAAAAGGTAGTAAACACTAATAATTACACACAAAAAATATATATGTGGCTGAAATGAGTATATCAGCATTTTGGTTGTTCCCGAAAACATTAAACTGTGATACTGCGAAACCTGGCTACAGATGACTATATATATATATATATATATATATATATATATATATAGTAACAAACTTGTGGAACTCGTATGTTTTTTAACCTGCTGTTCATGCATTTACTTTTAAAAAGAGTGCTCGATACAAACGTAGAGCATTACATTGTAATAGTTGTTACAATGGTTTATAAATTCATAGTATCACTACACAAAAGTTTTCGCGTTTCGAAGCTAAGCTTGTTTTCTTCATCCGATGAGAGGCAACCAAAAAGCAAGGTTAGCTTCGAAACGCAAAAAGTTTTGTGTTGTGATACTATGAATTTATAAACCATTGTAACAACTATTACTATATATATATATATATATATATATATATATATATATATATATATACTTAATTACAATTATGCAGCACTAATAATTACAGACTAAACATCCGAAAATACAATGCTAACTCAATCGTAACTTAAATCGTCAAATAACCCAAAGAGGACTACCTCGTAGGTTCAATAATGGGGAAGAAAAAAAAAAAAGAAACCAACTGCGCACTAGAACAATACGTCTAGTGCTTGTTTGAAAGAAAAACAAACCCATGACGAAACCTTAACAGGAAAGTGCTCTATACCAAAGTACGAAAGTAGAGCAAAAATTACAGTACACTAAATCTAAAATTGAGCCACCACCGACCGCGGTTTCACACAACGGGTCGTCAGGGCCTTTCTCAATTTTAGATTTAGTGTACTATATATATATATATATATATATATATATATATATATAAGTAACAATGTAGTAAATGTGTCTTCATCACGTTTCACTTTTATTAAAGCTTATTCAGAGATCTGGTTTAAGAGATGAAAACTTATAAAATCCAAGAGACAATATACTGGAATGTTTTTGGGGATTTCACTCTTAATGGTCAGCTACGTGTGACACGTAATAAAGCAAAAGACATGATCACCCAAAGCGTGTATCAGGTATGGCCCTTAACTGACTGATGATAATTCATCCATTATTTTAGTTTCACCCTCCGAAACTTCAGAGTCTGTGTGTGTGTTTGTGCATGTGAGTCAGAGAAAGATTTGCAATGGACATACTAATAGCGAACTTCCACACTTCTTTGTAAGAACATACGATTTGTGGGACACAACCCCATGTGGTTATTTGCCTTGTCTTAATATCTATAGTCATTCGTTATCAGTCCCTGTGTTCGGTACTTACTATCACCTTCTCATTCCGCCCATATTCCACATTTCACTCATCATTACCATTTTGGTTATAACATTCTTGTGTTTCTTCCACTTTTATTTGGTTATATTTAGTTTAAAAGAATACTTTCTTTTTTAGACTGAATTATGATGATGTTCGTTATGATCAAATTTCATTCACTTACATGCAAATACCCCTGGAAAAGGTATGTGTGAGAGAGAGAGAGAGATTTGAAATCAAAATATTCCTAGGGAACTTATCGGTTTATTCCAAAGAATAAACATTTTGTTAATCCACCGCCTCTCCCTCCAGCTATGGATTAAATAGCAAGATATATTAGCTTCTATGTCCTTTGTTGGCATCTGCCGGAAGTAATGGCAACCTACTGCTAGAACATTATCTGCCCAGTTATTTATGTCTCTTTTCAGACATGATCGCCTAAGCCTCTGGCACTTAACTGACTGAATGGTAATCAAACAACAATAAAGGTCAACAAAGAACATTGTCTACAATCCCCTCTAAAATCTTTCATGATACTTGTTTATATTTATGAGACAAAGTTTTGTAATTATTTACACTATTTACATTGTTCGGACTGTTGTTATATGGCCCAGTGGATAAAGTCTAGTTATTTGACCTATAGAATTGCTAGTTCAGTACCTGATCGAGGTGAACAAAAACTTTGACAGGTGACTTAAAGAAAGATAACTGACACCGAATCATCATAAAGAGGAATCACCCGTGAAACTAGAACAATCTACTTCGGTAAACTAAATAAAGGGATCCTTTCGAAATTGCAATCGTCTGAAGAAGTTCGGTGCATACAGTGGTTGAAACGTCGTGAAAATGGCAACAAAGATGAGGATAACTTTCCGAACAAGGTAAATAGTGTAAATTTCATTGTATGTTCTTCGTTTTCGGGGATTAATTTTCTTGACTGAATTAAATTTCTTCTGCAATTTCCTACCACCTGCAAATTTATCTCGCTCTTCTGTGGGTTCGATGTGTCGTTTATTTAACGATGGTGCAATCAGGGGTGGCGAGCGATTCTATTGTGGCATGCTTTTTCAGGACAGGCATGGGATAAACGGTAAGGGGATCTAGTTGTTCAATAACCAGCTTAACAGGTGCTGTCTTACCTCGGGCAAACTGTTAATTCTCTACTGTGCTAGTATAGTGGGATTTCTTCCTAAGATGATGACCGGCAGCAACCGTTGACGTCTATACAGGTGGGAAAGGAATTGAATCCTTTTTCAACGAACATGATACCGAACTTCCGACACCAGAGCGTACTTCTCACCCAAGAATCATGACTAATTTTTCTGAATCAAAGGAACTACATAGCCAAAGAATTTCTGAAACAGAATTTTCTGAAACTAGATTGACAGTTTGGCGTTATATGTAGCGAAATATGAGCCCTTCCTTGTACAACGTTCTTAATAAGGGTTGGGCAATATTTAGTTCTGGTTAAGTGCAAGTCAGAGATAGGCAAGTTCGTTCTTTTGAGGCCCGAAAGACGTTTAATCCTATTCTCAACAAATGTTCTATCATAATTTTGTTCTACTTTTTGTGAAGGCAACAAAAATCGCAATAATCTTAACCCAGCAACCGACTAATCAGTTCATTTTAGCAGGTTGGTATATTAGTATTAACCACTTACATTTTATACACACACACACACACACACACACATACATATAGATAGATAGATAGATAGATAGATAGATAGATACATAGATACATAGATATTCCATTTGTAAACGAGTTATTACGTGACCCAGGTTTCTGCCTTGAGTGGTGTTTTCAGGCGATTTTCAATAACTGATTTTACCGATTACGTAACGGTTATTTTTTGAACGCTCACGTGGTAGGTAATTTTTGAACGCGCAGTTTTTTAAATTACAAGAAATTATAACGTTTCATCTATAGTTGTATAAATTATATTATTATTGTATAATTGTATGAATTGTATTATGTGAGCGTTCTGAAAAAAGAAAAACGGTAAACTGCAAAATGAGTTATTAAAAATCGCCTGAAGACACCACTCATGGTAGAAACCTGGGTCGCGTAATAACTCGTTTAGAAATAGAAAATATTCAAAAGTTCTGCAGTATAATTGTATCGAACACTTTTTAATACAAATGTGCACTGGTCTAATTTTATTATGACTCAAAACTAAGTAAATAAGCAATATATATATATTAGATGTGCGTTGTGGTACATATGTGGTATATATATATATATATATATATATATATATATATATTAGATGTACGTTGTGGTACAGTGGATATCGAGTTCGAATTCCAGTTGAATCCATTGTATTCACTTACGCGCAAATACCCTTGGAAAAGGTATTAATCCGTCTTTTCCTTCCAGTTATGGGTTAAATAGCAGGACAAGCCGAGTTCGAATTCCAGTTGAATCCATTGTATTCACTTACGCGCAAATACCATTGGGAAAGGTATTAATCCGTCTCTTCCTTCCAGTTATGGGTTAAATAGCAGGACAAGCCGAGTTCGAATTCCAGTTGAATCCATTGTATTCACTTACGCGCAAATACCATTGGGAAAGGTATTAATCCGTCTCTTCCTTCCAGTTATGGGTTAAATAGCAGGACAAGCCGAGTTCGAATTCCAGTTGAATCCATTGTATTCACTTACGCGCAAATACCATTGGGAAAGGTATTAATCCGTCTCTTCCTTCCAGTTATGGGTTAAATAGCAGGACAAGCCGAGTTCGAATTCCAGTTGAATCCATTGTATTCACTTACGCGCAAATACCCTTGGGAAAGGTATAAATCCGTCTCTTCCTTCCAGTTATGGGTTAAATAGCAGGACAAGCCGAGTTCGAATTCCAGTTGAATCCATTGTATTCACTTACGCGCAAATACCATTGGGAAAGGTATTAATCCGTCTCTTCCTTCCAGTTATGGGTTAAATAGCAGGACAAGCCGAGTTCGAATTCCAGTTGAATCCATTGTATTCACTTACGCGCAAATACCCTTGGGAAAGGTATTAATCCGTCTCTTCCTTCCAGTTATGGGTTAAATAGCAGGACAGATTGGATTCTATCGTCTTGGTCGGCAACCAGTCTACCGCAGAAAGCAATGGCAACCTACTGCGGGATAATCTTCTACCCAGTCAGTTATGTCTCTTTCGAGACATGATCGCCCAAGCGTGTATCACGTATGGCACTTAACTGACTGATATATATATATATATATATATATATATATATATATATATATATATATATATATATTCATTACTACTCGACGACATATATTATTGAAAAATATAAAATAAGTCAATAGTAAAGTGCACACCCGTGGCAGGAACTTTCATAACTTGTTGTAAAGTTTAATAACTGGTATTAAAGAGCCGAGGCTGCTTCTTTATTGTTTCTCTAATGAACTAAGCCGATGCCTTGACAGTGCCTGATCCTCCATATATATATATATATATATATATATATATATATATATATATATATATATATATATATATCCAACAGTCGTTGTTATAACAGAGAGGGTTATATAAATATACGTGTAGCCAGGATTTTGGTCCAATTGTCCTAAAAAGTAAGAGTGGGAAATATATATATATATATATTTTAATCGTATCACCGCGAGCAAGGCGGTAATGCCACTGAAGCGCAGGGGGCTACGTATGGTGAAAAGATTGGAAAAGAGGAAGCCGGAAGCCACATCCTAAACAGGGAACAAGGGATGAGCCTCTACACCTGTTCAATAGACGTGGGTGGAGTGTGAACCCGGCGATATCATACGTGATGATCAGCCATTTTGAAATCACTTTCACCTCTTATGTTTTTGAATCATTCACCATAGTCTGCTTTGAACCTTCTACCATTTGATTTAACTCCCTCTTAATCCCTTATCTTTGCCTGAGACGTCATCTGGATGCTTGACACAATGCACTTTAAAATTATGGATCACGATTTGGACACAGAATGTTTTTAAGCTTTCACTTTTTCTTGAATGTTACTCTATTTAGACAGAATGTTCAAGTTATCTCATTCATTTTTTTAAAGAAAAATCGCACTTTGACTTACATTCATAGAAAGCCGCCATTTTTTTTAATAAGATGGTGTTGTCTTTCAATAGAAAAAACGTTCTAGCTTCTTGTTAAAGTAAAAAAATAATAATTTTAGATAGATGTCTATATTAACTTGTTCTTCTCTTTGTCTCGGCGCACATTTTCCCAATCCCATGCCTCCATTTTGAATTGACATAAAATACTTTTCTTTATATCTTCTGTATTTATAGAGATGGCTGATATTCCATGTTCCTCCTCCAGCTAAAATTCCTCTTGCTCGATATAAAATCTTTTCCTCGTTTGAGGATGAATGCAAAATTTGTATTGATATGTTCGTAGATAAATGTGGCTAACGTATCGTTGAAATTCATACTTAGATATTCGCTAGAGATTTGTTGGTACACTTTTCAGCAGATAGACAAGTCTTTTCCACTTGCCAGTGAAGTCGAACTCAAGCTCTTTTCCCAGAGTCTTCGGGCTGAGTCAATATTTGTAAGCTCCTATATTTGGGCGAGACTTTTCAATTTTTTAATAAAAGAAACTGTACATAGATATTTAAGCAAGTTAATTTTAATCTGACGTAATATATATTTATCTTTAATCTGACCTAATATATATCTATCTTTGTCAAGTATCTATCTATCTATCTATCTATCTATCTATATATATATATATATATATATATATATATATATATCGATCTATCTATCGATCTATCTATTTTTGTCCATTATCTATCTATCTATCTATCTATCTATCTATCTATCTATTTTTGTCCATTATCTATCTATCTATCTATCTATCTATCTATCTATCTATCTATCTATCTATTTTTGTCCATTATCTATCTCTCTATCTATCTATCTATCTATCTATCTATCTATCAAAATATATATACGTTTGTACCGCATCGTTCAGTGCACATCTATCTGACCTAATATATATATATATCTTTGTCAAGTATCTATCTATCTATCTATCTATCTATCTATCTATCTATCTATCTATCAAATTATTGTCAAGTCTGCCTGCCGGTCACATTATTTTCCGATCTATCTATCTATCTATCTATCTATCTATCTATCTATCTATCTATCTATCTATCAAATTATTGTCAAGTCTGCCTGCCGGTCTCATTATTTTCCGATCTATCTATCTATCTATCTATCTATCTATCTATCTATCTATCTATCTATCTATCTATCACTAAAATGTCTATAACACCGTTTACCTACTTTGGTATTACATTACATTACACATACACCATAGTTACACTAACTCTCACTATAATTTAAACTAATTTTATGATTCTTTCGTAAACGTGAACACCTACCTTAAAAATACTTGTTTCTAAATAAATTTCCGACATTTGCCTTCTTACATTTCATTAGCAAACGTAACGTGTCGGCAAAGTAAAGTTTTCTTTAGTATTTATCTCTCTCTCTCTCACTATATCTATCTATCTATCTATCTATCTATCTATCTATCTATCTATCTATCTATCTATCTATCACAGTCTCTTCTTATCTATCTATCTATCTATCTATCTATCTATCTATCTATCTATCTATCTATCTATCTATCTCATTCAGTTCAAATCTATCTATCTATCTATCTATCTATCTATCTATCTATCTATCTATCTCAGTCTCTTCTTATCTATATATATATATATATATATATATATATATATATATATATATATATATATACACACACACTACCGGCCATAATTATTAGGTAACCTCAGTTTTTTAAAAGAAATGATGTATTTCATACTATTTTTAATATTTATTGCGAAGTAGATCAGTCTAAATTGAAATAGAATGGTTCTTTTCTTATTATTACTTTGCAAAATTTTACAAGGCAAGGAAGCAAAAATGAACTCGTATCAACCACCCTAGATTTTCTTCGTTCTTTCATTGATGAAACTGCAAAATAGGTAATTATTAAAAATTTAATAATTCATTTGATAAACGTTATTATGCAGTATTAATAAACGAACTATTCTATTTTCATTTACAATTATTTACTTGGCAATAAATACTAAAAATATGAAATATATATTTTTTCAACACACTGGGGTCGCCTAATAGTTATGGTCAGTAGTGTATATGCACGTGTTCCTATATGTAGATATACACGCACCCCATATATATATATATATATATACTAGAGAATAGGTAGTACAAATGTCTTAGGATATTTTTTAAAAACAAATCAATATTTTTTTAATTTTAAAAGTTCACAGAGTATGTTGAATGAGGTTTGATTTTCATTAGTCAAACATGTGTCACATGCAACAAAGCAATGAATGGATATTTTTAATGAAATTGTATGCATGCGAAAATAATGCATGTGTCAAGTGAATTGAAACTATAGACAAATTAAATGTGTTTATATGTCGGTAACGTTAGTGTGACTGCAGGACTAAACGAAATATATATATATATATATATATATATATATATATATATGAGTGAATACAGAACGAAGAAAGAATTTTTACAACGTCCAAAACATTCATTTAAAACAGTGCTCGGTATATAATATATAGAGATGAGATTCATTATAAATTATGTTTTAGAACATGTACATAATATTTTTTTCAGTGCAACTTTGTGGTGGATATACATTGAAAAGAATTATGTACATGTTCTAAAATATAATTTATAATATATATATATATATATATATTTATAGTTGGATTTCTCAAGAAAGCAATATCCATATTGCAAATTCTATATGCCGAATGCGCGCTTCATAATAAATTAAAATAGACTACAAGTAAAACCAAATCGCTATTCTGTGTATTCTCCCTCTAGTTCTTCGCTTTGAAACGAAATCTATTCGCAATTGATGTGACACCATAACTATTTCCATGTGTAAATAGTATGTAATTCCCGGGGACTACATACTGTTTCGATTTGTGATTCGTTGTTTTTCAGATTTGTTGTTTTTCCGACTGCGTGTCAACCACGGCTAGAAAGTCATTTTTACTCTACTATTTAACCGATAGCAGAGGCGATAAGAAACCTATCCATACCTTTTCCCCAGTGAAATACTAATTCGTATTGCTGCATACTATAAATGATTAAACAGATTCATTAACAGAAATTAGGTCATTAATTCCAATTTAATTTTCAATGAGTGAGGGATATTCCTGGATATTTTCTAACCACAGCTGACAAATTCTGGTTTGCTGATCCTGTTTTTGGGGCCAATACTGGAGGGGATGTGCAACAGGTTCTTTCATCATGAGCGGTCCAAGATTATCAGCATAAAATGCAAATTCCATTTAAAATAACAATATAACGCATTGACTGTATTTTGAACATTTGTTTCTTTGTTAATTATTCAAACCTTTAAAAGAAGTAAGTATCAGAAGTTTTCCTCAAGGGATTATTTTAATTGGACCTTTGTATCATAGTATTAATTCTACTGACCCTATATATGTAAAACGTACACTACCAGTAATAGTTATTTGGACACCCCAGTTTTTTTTTTTAAAGAAATATATATTTCATACTATTTTTAGTATTTATTGCCAAGTGAATAATTCTAAATGAAAATAGAATGGTTCATTTGTTATTATTACTTTGCAAAATTTTACAAGGCAAGGAAGCAAAGATAAACTCGTCCGAATCACCCTAAATTTTCTTCATTATTTCGTTGATCAAACTGCAATAGAGGTAATTATTAAATATTTGTTAATTCATTTGATGCATATGTTATTGTGCAGTATTAACAAAAGAACCATTCTATTTTCATTTACAATTATCCAATTGGCAATAAATACTAATAACTAGTATGAAATAATCATTTTTTTCAAAACACTGGGATGGCCTAATAATTATAGCCGCCTAGAGTATATATATATATATATATATATATATAGAGAGAGAGAGAGAGAGAGAGCAAATCTACATGGTGCGATGGGTAAATTGTCGCTAATTGCCTTGTAAAATTTTGCAAAATAATCATAACAAAAGAACCATTCTTTTTTTCATTTACAGTTATTACTTTGTCAATAAATATTAAAAATTAGTATGAAATACATAATTTTTTTTCAAAACACTGTTGTGGCCTAATAATTATCGCCGTCAGTGTATGTTAATAAAGAAATCTCTTAAATGCGTATTTATCTTATTTTTTAATCATTTCACCCCAAGACAGGCGGGACCGCCTCTAGTACGTAGAGGGTTCTAGTGAGAGAAAAAAGACTGGATACAGGGAGTATTGAAGAAAGGATAAAATATGAACGGTATTCAAGAAGATAAAAGATTTACATATATATGTTAGGAGATTGTAGCTATCAGGGAAGCAAGTAAACGGAAGAGAGTTTCACAGACTGAATGTGCGAGTAAAGAAACTATTTGAGTAGAAGTACCATTGCATTTAACTATTTCAACGGTAAAAACGGTGGGACCTAGATGCCAATCTAGTAGCACGTTTAAATTCACGTGGTCGGGGCACCAGAAAATAAAGCTCGTCATGACATTTGCCGTATATTTATAGAAAATAGAGCGGGAAGCCACCTCATGTTGGTGAGAAATGGTATAAACGTAACGTCGGTGGAACCGTTCGAGTAGACATGGGTGAATCTCGTATAGTATCCAGGGTTTGGAACCATACTGAAAGGTGGGAAGCACGGTGATTTTGGTGGCTCTGCATTTTGGTTCTTTATTGCTGATTTGACTTGGTCAGATTCATGTCTATTTCTCTGGTGTGCATGGATACTGTGCTGTCTAAATATGTAAAGCCCCGAACACCTACAGTTTTTTAAAGGAAACGGAAGTGGAAGGCAAAATACATGCTGAAACCTCAGTCGAATTCAAAAAGATCACATCCACGACAACCAATATTGTCATGTACACTCCTCTCGCTGTGAGCTTAAGAAATAATCGATTCTATTATGCAGTTATTTAATCAAATTCATCAAAGCTTTATATTTTAAATTGTTTGCTCGAAAATAAAAAAATAAATACTTCTAATAAAATTAATTTAATCCTCGCTTCTTTGACAAAAAACATTGGAGTTTAAATTCACCTCTAAAAAATATCAAATCATAAGCTGTCCTACAACTATTTCAAACGAGGCTTTAACCTCGGTGTAATATTGTTGAATGGTTTTATTAGATGAATTGTTGTCAACCATTATTAATTCTTTACTAGTATTTCTTTTATATTAAATTTAGTTGCCTTTCATCACAATTACCCAGACCATAAATCTAGAGCAATTTTTCATATAGTTTAATCATGATTGAAGAACAAATAGTTTGGAAAGTTATGCTGAAAAGCAACTAAAATTAAGATGAAAGAAGTACTCGCCAAAATTTAATAACTGTTGACAATATCTGATCTGATAAAACTAAAATGCAATATAATATTACTATTTCTTCGCCGATAACCGATACCTGGCGCTTTTAATATCAGCTCCAATGGAATGCAGCTAAAATGAAGATGTATACCGTGCATGGAATACTGTTGTCATATCTGGTTAAGCGCCCCTGTTGTTCGTCTCAGTGTTCTCGATAGGGTCCAAAGGAGAATCTGTAATGTGATTGGTCTCGACCTGGCAGCTCGGCTTCAGCCCCACTTTCCCATCGGCGGGATGTGGCTTCCTTCTGTCTCTTCTATAAATATTTTCATACTCCGACGAACTTAAGTCACTAATTCCCACTCCACAAGAATTTACTCGGGCAACCAGACTGGCAACAAGGTTCCACCCTTTTACAGTTAGATCAACCAAATACAGGCGACAATTCTACTCCTTCTGCTTTTTTTTCTCGAGCTTCCCGCCTGCAGAACTCCCTTCCATATACTTGCTTTCCCGACGGCTTCAAGAATTTAAAAGCAAAGTCAATTCCCATTTCTTATCCACTTAATCCCAGCGTTTTCCACATCACCCGTGTATCTTGTTCTTTTCCTTTCTCTCTACCTTCGCAAATGTCTTCACTCCTGAGTTCATAGCTTTCTCTTGCCCCTTCTCTTTCACCCAGTGTAGCTGGTTCGTCTTTGTCTTCACTCTCCTCCTGCCTAAAACTTTAACTCTCTTATGTAGCCCCCTGCACATCAGTGGCGGTACCGCCTTGCTTGGGGTGAAATGTTTTTTAAAACGTATACATCAGAAATTGATAAAGGTTGAAAATGCTTTAACTCAGAATAATAACATTCAAGATAATATTCTTTGTTAAATGATAGCCGAAGTCTGAAAGTCTAAAATGATGCGATAAGAAAAATAAATGTAGAAGAAATTCTTCTTCTATGTGCCCTGTCCCTTCAGGACGTAATCGATTATGGCTTTCTACGTTTCCCTATCCCTTGTGAGCATGCCTTCTCCTGTTACACCACGCAACCCTCGCTCCATCATCCACCTGATTAGATCCTTCAAATATGTTATCTGTTGCTTTCCCCTGTCTCTTTTTCCCTCTATCTGGCTTGTTAGTATCAGGTTCTCCAAGCCTTCCTTCCTCATTGCATGTCCCAGGAACTTTAGCTGTCTCTTCCTGATGCTCAGTATTAATTTCCTTTTTGTTTCCATCATTTCTAAGAGCCCATCATTGCTCACATGCTCGATCTATGATATTCGCAGCATCCTCCTGTAGAACCACATTTCAGTTGCTTCAAGTTTTTCCTTCATCTTTGATGATATTGTCCAGCATTCACTGCCATATTGAAGGACGGACATCACATAGCAACCCAGTACTCGCTTCCTTGTTTCTAGCGAAATTGTACTGTTTCTTAATACTTTACTCAACTTCTGGAATACTTTCTTCGTCATGCCAGTTCGCCTTCGGATCTCTGTGTCGCACTTTCCGTTTTCTGTTATAGCACTTCCTAGGTATTTAAATTTTTGTACCTGCTTGATTCTAGTAACCACAACCTGTATTTGGCATATTGGGTTGCCCTTTTCACTGATGACCATGCATTCGGTTTTCTTGCAGTTTATTTCTAGTCCTTTTTTGTTACTTTCTTCAGCTACCTTCTGTAGGAGGTCTTGTAGTTTCCTTTCTGTGTCTACTATCAGCACTGTATCATCTGCGTATCTTAGGTTGTTTAAATTGTAGCCTCCGATTATGAAAGTCAGAAATTAAGAACGATTGAATATGCTTCTTCTATGAATAACACAATCCAATTTAATATTATTGTTTACAGACTGCTGAAACTGAAGATCTGATTAGTTGAGACAAGATGATTAAAAAAATGAATTATCAAAGATGAAGAAGGGTTGACAATGCTTCATCTAATAATAGAATTCAAGATAATACTAATAATTGTTTACCGATGCCCGATGTCAATAGGTGCGTCTAAATTGATACCATGAAAAACAAATATTATTAAGATGAATGTAATATTAATAACTGGATTAATAGATAGCAACTGTGATTGGGCAAAGGAAGAACCGAGATCGTATTACGGTTGAGTTCATTGCATTCACTTATGTGCAATGGATAGGTTTGAATTTGTCTCTTCCCTCAACTATATGTAAAGTAGCAGCACAAACTGGGCTTTAGCGCCTTCGTTGTCAACCAGTCTGTGAGAAGGAAAGTTTTCAATTCAAATCACCTGCTAACTTATATGGTTGCTTCTCTAATATCTGAGAGTTAGGACAAAGTAGCCTCAACGCTTACGGTCATATCGCGTTATATACACCGGTTCCATTCCGATCACCGAAGTTAAGCAACATTGAACCTGGTCAGTGCTTAAATGGGTGACCGCTTGGGAATACCAGGTGCTGTAAGCGTCTATTGGATGTGCGTTGTGGAATCCAGAAGAATTCCTTGCATTCACTTGCGCACAAATACCCTTGAGAACGGTATTAATCCATCTCTTTCCTCCAATTATGGGTTAAATAACAGAACAGATTGCGTTCTAAAACCTTGGTTGGCAACCAGTCTACCGCAGAAAGCAATAGCAACCTACTGCGGGATAATCTTCTGCCCAGTCAAGACATGATCACCCAAGCGTTTATCACGTATGACACTTAACTGACTGAACCTCGACAAAATTACTGCAAAAGGAACCGACAAGCTGTTGCCTGAAGTTCAGCATGAACCACAAATTTGTGATGGTGTGGAATGGGTGCGGTATCATCGCAAAATGCGCTATTTCTCTTAAAGTTGATGAAGATGAATGAACAATAATGTTGAAACTATGAAATATTTTTTTATAGAAATGGTAGTAGTAATCACAGTACCCATAACATTAGTAGTAGTAATAAAATTAGTAATCCCAACATGAGATATTATTCAATTTATATGGAGTATTCCCCCACCCCTTAATGAGCTCTTCAAAATTCAACCTAAGCTTGGAGAGTGGACGTCGGCTTTTGAACGGTTTCGAAAGAAAGATTTAGTACTGGTTAGCTTTTGCCTTGGCTACACGAAAATGGCACACACTCGTACTTGTTGATCGGAGGTGGGATCGACAGTGTACCATTCATGTGAGGAGACATACTCAGTTAAACATATATTGGCCAAATGTTCAAACCTTGCGCCCTCAAGAAAAAACATTTTTTTTTTTTTAATCATTTCACCCCGAGCAAGGCAGAAACGCCACTGATGTGCAGGGGGTTACATAAATGTAAAAAGATTAATTAGAAAAGAGTGAGGAGTAAAAGCTAGTTAGAAAGGAACAATAGAAAGCCGAGAAAGCAGGTGCGATGACAGATACATAGGTGGAGAGAAAGGGAAGGTTATACAGGGGAGGGGAGAGAGCTAGAGGCCAGTGGTTAGTAGATGAGTATTGACTTTGCATTTAAGTTTCTGGAGGTTGTAGCCGTCAGGAAAGCAAGAATACGGGAGCGAGTTCCACAGGCGGGAAGTGCGAGAGAGGAAGCTGCAGGAGTAGAATTGTCGTCTGCATTTGGCTAACCTGATTGTGAATGGGTGGGACCCAGTTGCCAATCTGGTTGCACGGGTAAACACCTGTTGAGGAGGCATCAGTGACTTAAGCTCATCCGAGCAGAAGCCATGAAAGTATTTATAGAAGAGACAGAGGGAGGCCACATTTCGACGATGGGAAAGTGGCTGCAGTCGAGCCGCCAGATCAGTACCTATCACATTACAGACTCTCCTTTAGAGTTTGTCAAGAACATGCATCAGATATTCGAGGGAGGAAATGTGAATGACATATTGTTTCTTAAATCACTATGTCTGTACCAAGAGACATAAACCAAATGAAATGAAACCGACTTCTCTACGAATTGAATATCTTAAAAGAATACACCAGTGAAACTGGGCTCACTACTGCTTCTGCCACCATGAAGTGGTGTAATGTTTAGCAATCTTGTTTCACTTAAGCTTATTACAACTGGTTATTGAATTCGATCCTCGCTGGGTACCCCATACTTTCGGGCATGTGCCACATCTAAGCGGCGCTTAGAAAAAATTAGAGCACCTCGATGTTGTGTAATGTTTAGCAAACTTGTCTTAAAGAAGCATTACAGTTGAGTAGGGAGTTATATTCTCACTGAGTGTTCTAAGCATTCGGCCTTGTGCCACATCTAAAACACGATTAGAAAATCACCTTTCAACAGGCCTTTTCAAAGTTGCGACAATGGAACATGATTTTTATAAGGAATACATATTCTAATTATACGAATCTATTCTAAAAATATCGCCAGCACTAAGTGTTATATATTCTCTTACTGCGGTGTATAATTTTGCTCAGAAGTGTATTGATGAAACAATTGTTTGATGGAACAAGGCAGGGCCGGCAAAATTTAAAAGAAAATAAATATTGTTTTGAAAGGTCAAGAATGCCAAAAACGAAGTGACAGGCGACATTTTGTTTTGATAAACAACGTAGTCAAAGTCAGACAATAAATAACGTACGAGTATAATAAACATATGCATAACTGAAGCTGACGTGGACAAACGAATCTTCCCTATTAAAAGACAGAGGAAGATTGGATTAAATAGAGAATCGAATAGAAGACGAACCAAGCTGTTCAACTCTCTTGTGTGCGTGTATGTGTGATGTGTAAAAATTCCCAGTTATATATAATATGTGGAAAGCAATAGTATGTTTAGAAAAGAAGAAAAGAGAAAGACTTTTTTTTATTTCTTTTGTTGTTTAGAGATAATGCTGACGATGATGATTTCTAGATTGTGTATATATGCTGGTCGGCTAGCTGAAGAAAATGTGCGTGCAAATAGACTAGGTTTATTGACTCGAATTTTTATACACACAAACATATATATGTGCGTGTGCATGTGTGTAATGTGTAAAAATTCCCAGTTATAATCAGTATGCTTAAAAAGAAAAGAAGAGGAAGACTATATTTTCGCTAACGTGTTTCGTCAACTGACGGACTTTAAAAAGGCAAAGAAACGAAATTAATTTTAAAATTAAAAAGTAACTCTCTAGTTTATGTACGAGTGACCAACCAGGAATCCTGATTTGACAAGCTGTGACTTTCTTATTTCGGCTTGGTTAAATGGGCAAGTCTTTTATACCAAACCAAGAATTTGGAAGAACTTAAAAGGTGAATACAAGAAGTTATGCCTTCCATATTACAAGAATTTCTGGTGAAATCATTTGACACGATTCCAGGGTGGATTAAGAAGCTGGTAAGGAAATCTAGGGTCCAAATCGAATTTTAAATAAAACCTTATGCTACGCTTTCCTCTTTTATCAACTTTTTGTAAAGATATAATTAATGAATAATTTAAAGATATTTTAAAATGAAGAATTTTTTTTCAATCTCCCTGGATATATTTTGTTTTATGTATTCATTTTAATATATATTATTAGTTTATTCAGTTATATTCAGATGTGATTATCTCTATTGTTTCTGACGCTTATACTGATGTGTAGAGAAGAACAAGCCACGTTACAGAAGAAAAAGAAGATAAATATAAATGTATATTTTTATATATCCATGTCTGTGCTCATCAGTGAAGACGGCAGCCATTTTGCAAGAGCAGAACATACCATACACAATAAGGGTATATAACAGGGGTCTGCAACCTCCTCCCCCTGGGCCACATCCAGCCCGCCAAGAAGTCTTGTCATGCCCTCCAACTTAACACCTCGACACCAATTATTTAACTAATTTACTGAGAAAGTGTCAAAGAAATTATCAGAGTTCAGTGACTTGCAATGCCACGATTTTTTAAAATCAAATTTTAATTTCAAATCCACTGCTGACTTTCTTAGGAAATATATTTTGGCAAGCGGAAAATATAAAAATTATTGAATAATGCGAAAATGATTGTATCATTATTTGGAAGAATATATGCTAGAGAACAACATTTTTACGAAAAAGAAATGTATTAAAAGTCGTTTAAGAACAAGGTTGGGTGATGACCACTTGGATGAAGTTTTGTTCCTGTTATCAACAAACACATCAACTGATGTTGAGAAGTTGTCGAGCAATAGAGAGAAACAAATGTCTTCTTTGATAATTAGCCGTTTTCCATTTCTAACTGTATTTTGTTGTTTTAAGGAATTTGCATTTTTTGTTGAGTGTGTTAGTTATTATCCTGTCAGTCTTGCAATAAAATGAAGATCCCTGTTTAAATAAAGTAACATTAACTTCATTGTTATTTCTTTAAACATTCAGACGATGGTGGATATCTAGACGGAGCGGTCTGAGGTCGAAACAATATATTACAGTACATTTGATATCATTGATATCATGGCACTTCGAGATTTGCATAGCTGTCTGGCCCGCTCTCTCCGAAATGTTGCTGACCATTTGGTATATATTATAAGTAGGAAAAAGGAAAAAAGGAGTTGATATACCCCGAAACAAAATAAACTCAGTTTAAATGTCTGTCATAAAATACGAGGCCAAACGGACTATATTCTTTGTTCTAATGATTTATCTCATAAATTACGTCTGTTTGCTTCATTTTATTTATTTGGTGTAAATTTTGATATTATGGTTTTGTATTTTACTTTTTTTTCCCCTGAAATTGTCCCGTTTTTCTCTACGTAAAAACCACTGTCAGACATATTCACGAAAACAAATAGTACTTGATTGTATTCCTTGTACAGATATCATTAGTTGAAATGGTTTATTCCGATTTTCATATGACTCTAAAAACTAAGCGTATTATATTTCATCCTAAACAGCGATTCTGAACACATACATGGCGAATACCTTAAAATAGTTGAGGAATTCATATACGTAACAAAACTATTTTAATTGATATTCACTTAAAATATTTCTGATTACATGTAGCATTGTCTTAATTTTTATTTCATGTGAGATATAAAAAACATTCTAATTTGAACATTTATTTTATAAAATATTTTTCTGCATTTTTTAGTGAAATTCGTCGATCGATTGATATGTGTGTTTGTGTAAACAGACTGTCTACACTTTACGACCTCATTCTGAATCTGCAAACACCGAAATTACAAGAAAAAGACGATGTAAACATTTTTTTAATCATACAAATAATAATATGATTTTTTTTAACTTCAACATAAAAGAATTCTTGTGTAATAAAATATATGCATTTTGCATCTTTTAATCCGAAACAGATTTTCCATTTAGGATTTTTATTTGATTTCTTATATTCTCTTTCCCCCTGAGACCTTTATCATTTCTTGGTTTCCATATCTACCACCAACAGTGATATGCCATGTCAACCTGAGTTAAGACTTTAATCCATATCCGCCATGCTTTAAAATGAATAATTTCTTCTTGCCGTAACCTTTCAAAATGTTTTCATTCTCCTTCCTCACTTTTGCCTCTTTCTCTTCATATTCTTCTTCTTCTCTCTCCTCCTTCTCTTCTTCCAGGACGTTTTCTTCCTCTTCTAATTTTTCTTCTGTCCATATCTTTTCATCATTCTCTAGTGTCTTCCTTTTCCTTTAGGCCGTTTCATCTCCTTCTTCTTTTCTTGCTCCTTCATAGTGTCTTCTTCTTCATGTTGTGTCTTCTTTTGGCGTGTCCCTTTAGGACTTTTACATCATCTTTTTCTTGTATCTCTCATTCCTCTTTCCGTGTCCCTTTATTAAATCTATCTTCTTCTTCTTGACCCGTCAGGGCGTTTTATCTCTTTCTTCTTTTCTTGACCCTTCATAGTGTCTTCTTCTTCTTCTTCTTCTTCTTCTACTGCTTCTTCTTGTGTCTTCTTTTTTCGTGTCCCTTCAGGAAGTTTTCATCCTCATTTTTTTCTTTTTCTTCTTTCGCTTTTTGTATCACTTCATTATCTCTTCTTCTTCTTCTTCTTCTTCTTCTTCTTGTCGTGTCCCTTCAGGGTGTTTTATCCTCTTCTTCTTTCCGTGTCTCTTCATGATGTCTTCTTTATCTTTTTCTTCTTCTTCTTGCCGTGTCATTTCAGGGCGTTTTATCCTCTTTTTCTTTTCTTGCTCTTTCATAGTGTCTCCTTCTTGTTTTGTCTTCTTTCTTTCGTGTCATTTCAGGAGGTTTTCATGCTCTTTTTCTTGTTTCTCTTCTTCCTCTTTTTGTATCCCTTCATTGTATCTCTTTTCCTTTTCCTCTGCTTCTTCTTGTCGTGTCCCTTCAGGGGGTTTTAGCATCTTCTTCGTTTTTCGTGTTTCTTCATGATGTCTTCTTCTTCTTCTTCTTCTTCTTCTTCTTCTTCTTGTGTCTTCTTAATATCGTGTTCCTTCAGAAGGTTTTAATACTCTTCTTCCTCTTCTTCTTTCGTGTCCCTTCATAATATTTTTCTCTTTTTATTCTTCTTATAATTGTATAACTTCAGAACGGTTTCCTCCTCCTTCTCCTCCCCCGCATATACTTCTTTTCCTTTTCTTTTTCCGTGTCTCTTCATGAAGTGTTCCTCCTTTTCTTTTTCATCTTATTCTTTCTTCTTCTTCTTGCCGTGTCTGTTCAGATCGTTTACTTCTGGTTTTTTTTCCGAATTTCTCTTGCGTGATCGACCGAAAATGTTGTCTCGTCAATTATCTGCCTTCAAAACACCCTATTGCCTAGGTGATTCCAACTCAAGATGGTTGAATCTATAAATGGTGTAGATCTTTTTAGAGAAATCCTTCTATCGCATCAGTTGATCTCCATTAGCTTGAAGCTAATTACCCGACTAAGGTGGGTTTTTTTTTGTTTTTTTTGGGGGATGGCGACATTCCAACTTTCTCCTTTGTAATATCTCTTGAAAATTGCTAACCTTGTTGGTGTTATATATCAATATATATTTTTAAAATTTGTCTTTTTTTACAAGTGACGAATGCTCAATATTAACACACTACATATCATAAGGGGCTTTAGTACGTCCGTATAAATTTCTTTACGTCATACCGTTTCAAAAATAACGATGTCCGTATCTGAAAAATGTTCATATTTGATTCTCAGGTATAATACAAACATCAAACGATTGACAAAAAGATCAATGTAAATACTATATCTGCACACGTAGACACATTTTGAGTATAGAAATAATGACTACACAATAAGTTTCACTCTTCAAAGCGAACTTCACATCAAGTGCAAGAGACTCATTTAGCGGGCAGTATATATATATATATATATATATATATATATATATATATTCTGTCATGTCTTGTATATATATATATATAAATAAATAATTAATCACTATATATATATATATATATGTTAATCACTATATATATATATATATATATATATATATATAAATATGTTAATCACTATTTACTGTCCTCCTGATTACTCTCTTCACTTTCTGTTCACTGTTAATTTTTCAGTTCCTAATTCTTCCACACCCTGTAACCTCCTGTATTATAATGCTTTCCTGCCTTTCTCAGGGTGAAACTGATTTTTTTTAAAAAAGTTGATATAAACTTCTTAAAACTTAATAAGAAAAGAACCATAGGGAATTATTGATAGGTTTTATATATATATTCTCACCCGATGAGAAGCACCTAAAAAAAATGTAGCGAAAATTTTTGTCTAATGATACGATGAATTTATAAACCATTGTAACAACCATTACAATATAATGCTCTACATTTGTATCGAGCACTCTTTATAAAAGTAAATGCATGAACAGCAGGTTAAAAAACCTACGAGTTCCAAAACTTTGTTACAATATATATATATATATATATATATATATATATATATATGACATGACAGACATGACAGAATTGAATAGACACAAAAATAAATTTTCTTTCTGATTTTTTTCAAGAACCAAAAAAATTAGCATAGATTATTTGATTAAAATTGCAGATAACAATACTGGAACATGCCACAAACCAAAGAAGCATCAGACCTATGCGAATTTCAGCGTGGATGTGTCGTGGGCCAAAATGAAGATGGTCTTAGTCAAAGAAAAATATCTGAAAATCTTTCAATGCAGCTTTCTACTGTTAATAGAGTGATCGTGTAATTCACCAGAGAGGGCAAGTAGTAGAATGGCAAGGTTGACTCCCATTTTTTAAAAAAAAGGAACTCCATGTCACACTGCTCAAACTACGCAAAATTGTTTGAGACAAAATGGGATTAATCAATTTCTGTTGCCAAGTCAGTCCCCGGATATTAACCCTATTGAACACCTTTGGGGCATATTAGATCGAAAACTCCGCAAAAAGAACAGGAAGCCATCTTCTAAACCCAAACTTTTAGGATTATTGCGTGAAACATGACAAGAAATCCCTCAAGATAATATTCGTTAATTCATCGCTAGCGTGCCTAGAAGGGTCCTTGCATTAAAAAAAAGGAAAGGGAATGTCAACCAAGTATTAGTTATTAAATTTATGGCCATTTATAATTACTTCATTCGTATGAATTACTTGTTTAGTAAAATAAGCGCTCTCTGTGTGCGTCTATTCAATTCTGTCAAGTCTCTGTGTGTGTGTGTGTGGGTATATATATATATATATATATATATATATATATATATATATATATATAGCACGCTGTCTATATCAATATATAATTAATAAAAGTCGAGAAAGAAAATATACCCCTTCTTTTTATTTCTTTTGTTATTTAGAGATAATGCTGACGATGATGATTTCTAGATTGTGTATATATGCTGGTTGGCTAGCTGAAGAAAATGTGCGTGCAAATAGACTAGGTTTATTGACTCGAATTTTTATACACACAAATATATATGTGCGTATGCATGTGTGTAATGTGTAAAAATTCCCAGTTATACATCTCGGTATGTTTAAAAAGAAAAGGAAGACTATATTTTCGCTAACGCGTTTCGTCAACTGACGGACTTAAAAAAGGCAAAGAAACGAAATTAGTTTTAAAATTGAAAAGTAACTCACTGTTTTATGTATGAGTGACCAGCCAGGAATCCTGATTTGACAACCTGTGATTTTCTTATTTCGGGTTGGTTAAATGTGTAACTCTTTTATAGCAAAGCAAAAATTTGGAAGAAATTGACGGGCGAATACAAGAAGTTATGCCTTCCATATCACAAGAATTCCTGGTGAAATTATTTGACACGATTCCAGGGTGGATTAAGAAGCTGGTAAGGAAATCTAGGGTCCAAATCGAATTTTAAATAAAACCTTATGCTACGCTTTCCTCTTTTATCACTTTTTTGTAAAGATATAATTAATGAATAATTTAAAGATATTTTAAAATGGAGAACTATTTTTCAATTTTCCCGGGATATACTTTGTTTTATGTATTCATTTTAATGTATATTATTGGTTTATTCAGTTATGTTTAAATGTGTCTATTACTATTGGTTCTAATGCATATGCAAATGTGTAGAGAAAAACACTTACCAGAATTCATACATACATACGTATATATATATATATATATATATATATATATATATATATATATATATATATATATATATATGGTAAATGTTGGGTTTAAAATAACAGAAACTACATAAAACAAAAAAACGAACGAATAGGTGTAGAATTCACCTGTATTACAGTTAATGCTAAATAACTTTCTCACAGATCACGACCTGAGACAAAGGTTTAGTTTCAAGTTTCCGCAAATGCTCATTGGGAGAAAAGAAACCATCAGTATTTCCGGGTTTCCTTTTATTATTAATAGAGCTCAGACTCAGCCTAAAAAATATTTGAAATAACAAAATAATTGCATTGCGACAATTTACCAATCGCAACTAATATATATATATATATATATATATATATTCTGTTTTCTTTTAAGAAAAACTTTAAACACCGGTCATATTTCCGTAATAAATTTATTTCAGTCAATAATTGTTGTTGCCAACAATATATATATATATATATATATACTAGCAGTACAGCCCGGCGTTGTCGGGTGTAATGAAAACTTTAAAACTAATCCATGGTCCTGGCGCTCAGACTCTTTAGATGGTGTCACGAAAGACTAAAAAGCAATAGTTGTTTCCAGTTAAAGCGAAACCGTAGACTGAAAAAAAAATTAATGGATGTAAGTCAAATTTTGATTTATATCAAAGAAGTTTTTTTCGTCGTAAACTGAATTTTGAAGGCTAAATAAGTCCTCTGAGTACATGATACTATTTACTCATTGGACTAAGAACGAAAATTATGCCTACTTAGAGCCAAACCATAAGCAAAAACTAAAGTAAAAGGGCTGAAAAAAATACAGACATACAGGCAGGTAAACAGACACACACACAAACATCTTGCCTTTTATATATATATATATATATATATATATATATATATATATTACCGATGTTCTGCACTATTGTAAGAACTGCAACCTTGAAACTGCTGAATATCGTTTCTTATGTCTTTGTCTATGAGTGTATCAAATTTGATTAAAATCTGACTACTCCTTCCATAACCCGATTTTTTCGATTATCGATTTTCGATATTTATCGGGGGTACCTCGACATAAAACCTAGCTAAGAACACTCGCAGATGCTTATACTACCACAGTGTAAATTTTCAAGAAAATCGGTTCAGCCGTTTTGGAGTCTATAGATAACGGACACACATACACACAGACACACAGACAGACACACACATACATACTCACACACAGAGACAAAATTCCATTTATAAATTTATTCTAGGTCTGAATTAGTCACGTTCGTTGCATCAACCCTGGGAAAAGCATAAATTCATCTTTTCCCATTTGTATAGTTTATGGAAGGTGCGACATGGAAATCCAAAGAGGCATTGGCATGGCAAAGGACGATTTCAGAAGCTAACCAGAGTACCCGAGATAGAGGTAAATCTCATTGGAAACAAAGAAAAGAGTGCTGGAGTTTTACGTGATATCTGTCCTTCTGTATGGAAGGGAATGTCAGACGGTCTCATCAATGATGAAGGAGAGGCTTGAGGTAGTAGAAAAGAAGGATGCTGAGGAAACGCTGCACTGATCACGTGAGAAGTGATGTGGTATCGGAGGGGATGCAAACGAGAAGAAAATACATACTTAACAGCAGGAAGAGGAAGATAACGTTCCTAGAAAATGTAATGAGAATAGAGGGCCCGGAGAAGTAAATACTCACAAGATGGATAGCAGGAAAGAGAGAGAAAGGAAAGCTGCGTGAGACATACTTGATGGGCCTGCGCAAATAAATGGTGGAGAGGAGTTTGGAAGAGAGAAAAATATTGAGAGCGACAAGAGACAGTCAAGTGGAAATCCATGAACGCCTACGTGCTGAAGGGACACAGCACATTTAGAAAAAGATGGCTAAATTGAATGATTGTATCTGAAATGAAACATAATTGTTCAAAACAATTCTTTAGGCAATATCTATTCGCTTAAAAGGATTATTCCTAGAATCAAAATTATGTTTTCGGCTTTAAATAACTCACAATTGATTCTTCAGGTGGTATATGTTGGTATTTCGATACGAACAATTTATTTCGTTCATTGTGGTAGATTGTTCTAGTTCCATGTATCATGCCTTTTCTGGATATCACAGTTTCTGTTAATTCCTTTTAGTATACCTTCTGCTGTGGCCATGTATTGAACTCCAAACTCTTTGGGTTAAATCACTGGATTACTTCAACCAAACCTATTTGGCCGTGTCTAACAACACATTGAGCAGTGGATAAATGCATTGGATAAGTAATCCAGAGTTGTGAGATCAAAGGGTTCTATTCGACATTCTATCGTTTATTACCTGAAGAAGGCCGGAGTGTACAACGATCGAAACGTCGTGAATATTACAAGAAAGATGAGAAAAAATCCGAACAATGTAAATAGTGCAAATAACTGCAAATCCCTCATCTCAGTAATATAAACAAACACACAAAAGTGTTGATAAGACATAAATAAATTTTTAAAAAATCAGTTAATCTCTGTTTTCAGGCCCTTTCTGTTTCAGACATTGTAACGGATCAAAGTAATTGCATATGCGAGCAAGGTTTTAAACAAAACTTCTCATTTCCTGATTTTGAATGCAAAACCCAATGACTGCATTTTTTCATTTTTTTTTTCTTACTTAAAGAAACTAACAACAAATTCGTAACTTCGCTAACAACATTCCGAATATATTTGACTAGCAGTATAGACCGGCGTTGCTCGGGTGTAATGAAAGCTTTTATATATATATATTATCGATTTTCTGCTCTATTGTAAGAACTGCAACCTTGAAACTGCTGAATATCGTTTCTTATGTCTTTGTCTATGAGTGTATCAATTTTGATTAAAATCGGACCACTCCTTCTATAACCCGATTTATTCGATTATCGATTTTCGATATCTATCGGAGATACCTCGACAAAAAAACTAGGTAAGAACACTCTCAGACGCTTATAGTACAACTGTGTAAATTTTTTAAAGAAAATCAGTTCAGCCGTTTCGGAGCCTATAGGTAACGGATGCACACACATACACACACACAGACAAACAAAGTTCCATTTATAAATAAGTTTAGATAGATCTCGCTGATCATATGTCCTGATCTCAGCGTAGACTTGTTTATTTATTAATTCATTTAGTTTCCCTGATATATTATAATGGTAGCCCGCGGTAAGATGAAGAATGTAGAGTGTGCCGATCGAATAACTATAGCTTCGAGGCCAAATACTTAATGAAATATTAATCTCACGAAATTGTTTGCATGAATGCCAAAATAGTAAGGAAGCTTTCACTTAGTAAAAGAATATAATTCTTGTTATGAACTATTTTAAACCTCTAGCATGATAAAAATTAGTCTGACTAAACTTAAGCGAAGGAACTAGAGCTATAATATTCAATAAATAATGAACAGTTCAAATGATTTATCTGTTCAGTTAAGTCGTGTTTATCGGTAAAACGTTCGCCAGATTTGTATGTTATCAAATATGACAAATCTATGGAAATTATAATATGCATATATATATATATAATATTTATATAATTATATACTTAATATATATATATATATATATATATATATATATATATATATATTCGGTCGAGTTTCAAAATGGTTTTAATAACCGACATATTTAATTTATTTTTTTTAACATTATTTTTAATTATAACTCGTATTTGAGTAGATATTCTGTTTTTAATCAAAAAATATATTTATATATTTATTTCTACCGGTCTGATTATTTAAAATTTATTTCGACTATATATATATATATATATATATATATATATAGTCGAAATAAATTTTTGTCTATTAATTAGGTTGATATAAATATCGCTTGGTTTTTCTGGCTTTCTTTGTAACCATAACTCTCTTTGTCTTTCTTTCGCTATTTCTTCCTCTCTCCTATATATATATATATATATATATATATATATAGTTTCGCTGTATGTCAGCTCATCATGTTGTTCATCCGATTGCTTCAAGCCAGGATTGAAACTCGACCGAATTGCCATCAGCGATTCTACCACTGACCTATGGGCGCTCGGTAGAAGATGGCAGGCTTTTGCACAGTACTATATATATATATATATATATATATATATATATATATTACGTTAAGTCCCAAATATTAATAACCGACATATTTAATTTATTTATTTGAACATTATTTATAATTATAACTCGTATTTGAATTGATATTCTGTTTTTAATCAAACAATATATTTATATATTTATTTCTACCAGTCTGATTATTTACAATAATTAAAGTTACTATCCCACACAATCAGGAGAACTCAGTCATTGCTGCCAGACAATATCTGCAACCACATTATCCCTTAAATCTGACCACCTAAATCCTCAGACTTACAATCGCTTGATTATTAATTGTGGCGCGGTTGAACGAGAGACTAACAAAACTCCTTGAAACGCCAAATATGATCCCTAGGCAGCATTCCAATGCCGGTTTTATTGAATACATTTACTTTTTAGTATTTCGAAACGTCTTGTGTAATTTTGGTGCGTTGTGCTGAACGAGAAATCAGGGAGCCGAGTTCAAATTCCAGTTCATTTCATTGCATTCACTTACGGACAAATACCCTTGGGAAAAGTATCAATCCGTCTCTTTCCTCCAGTTATGGGTTAAATAATAGGACAAATTGGGCTTGCAACCAGTCTACCGCCGAAAGCAATGGTAATCTACTGCGGGATAATTTTCTGCCCAGTCAGAGACATGATCGCCCAAAGCGTGTATCACCTAAGGCCATTAACGGATGTCTGTTAAAATGTGATACCTGTGTTATTTTCATTTTTCTGTCATTTAGACGAAAATCCATCCATCGCAACTTGTATATCTGTTAAAATATGATGTCAGTGCTTTTTTCATGTTTGCGTCATTTATATGATAATTTATCCATCGAACTTTACTTACAATTAATGCTTGTATAATATGATCATTCAGTATATTCCCTCTTCATCAAAGTTATTGTAAATAAAGATATCATAAAATAAAATGTATATATGTATAATAAAAATGCAAGCGTATCCTGAATTTTTTCTCAACATTCTTTTTTTTTTAATACTAAACTTTTAAAAAATTGAAAAATGTGATGTCATGTAATTAAATATTTTGGCGATATTCATAAAATGACAGAGATTTATACACAGGAGCAGATCAGCCATTTTGAAACTACTTCCACGTCTAATACTCTTGCATAAATCACCACAATCTACTTTGAATCTCCTACCATTTAATTTCACACACGCGTAATCACTTCTTTTTTGTTTGGGCGTTATCTGGCATCTTATATATATATATATATATATATATATAATTCTATTTTAGGTATATCAGATTAAATGATTTTCAAATATTATGTCCGCTTTTTTAAAAATAAAATCCGTTCGTATTCACGGATAATCTTTTGTGTATAATAATTAAAAGATGCAAGAAACACTTACAGTTGATTTTATCAATTTCTTAATGTTCCGAATATACTTTCAATTTCTTCCGAGGTCATCTTCAGGTGTGGAAGCTGTGTTAACAAAAAATAAGAGCAAAACTGTGTTGATAAATTACTGTAAATTTTTCTTCTTTTTTTTTTTGCTTCAAATGTAAAGCTTGACATTTCTGCTTAGCATTCATTAGGACGTGTTAATTATCTACTATAGAATTTTTTTGTCGCAATGTCATGGTCAGAATATTACTACAGTATTCATAGGCAATTCTATTAATTGACGGCTTAGGTTTTTTAATGAATATTGCTTTGAAGACCTGTAGTTTGTATTTGTTGTTTTCTTAGTGTAAGAGAAAAATGTTGTTAATATTTTTTTTATTAATCCTTCATAGAAAAATAATCATCGATGAACCTTCAATTATAATACACGAAAGAATTATCTGTGAGTACGAACGGATTTATTTATCAATATATATATATATATATATGTATATATATATATATATATATATATATATATATAGTCATCCGTAGACATAGCTGTTTCGCTGTATCACAGTTCATCAGTACGGTTAGACAGCCGATTGCCTTTTACCCAGGATTGAAATCTGACCGAATTGGTGTTAGTCGGCGATTCTACCTCTGAGCTACGGGCGCTCGGTAAAAGGAGGCAGACTTTTTAGCGTCTATATTATCATTATAGACGCCCAATAGCTGAGAGTGTTCTAATTCATTGCTGAATGAACGATGCGTAGATACCAGAGTAGCTACTATATGTTACGGAAGTCCCGAAGATTAGCGAAATGGTTTTATAATTATTTGTGTGTGTGTGTGTGTGTGTGTGTGTGTGTGTGTGTGTGTGTGTGTGTGTGTGTGTGTGTGCGCGCGCACCAATGGTAAGTGAATAAGAAAAAGGAAAAAATGCAATGACACATTTAGATGGGTTTTATTTAAACTGTAAAGATACAGAGACGCTTATTTTTAAACATACCTTTCATTTTTGACAAACGAAATGATAATATACAAGAAAATCACAGAAACTTTAGAATAGTCTGTTTCTGAAATCGCCGGATGCTTTCAACCAGAAAAGTGAAGAAGGAAACTTTTGAGACTGTATTATTTTGGCCAAGAAAAATATATTCTAAGCGGGCGGCCGACAGAAAGACGGCCATGTTAGTCCTGCAAACTCTGTATAGCACCAACTAGGCCGCGAGGAAATCGATGAGAGTTATAAGTACATCAGGTCCTTACGTGATAGCAGTCAATGTCCAACAAGACGAAAGAAACGGATGATCGGATAAAGACCAGTCACCTGAGGAGCCGAGCATACTTTGATTATTCTATTTCAAGAATAAAAAAACTTTCACCATGAACATGGCGCCTTAACAATTTAGCCTGCCACCTTTGAATTTTCAAGACGAGTACATCTGAGCTGGGATATTGTTGAGAGAGATAGCGATAGATAGATAGATAGATAGATAGAGAGAGAGAGAGAGAGAGAGAGAGAGAGAGAGAGAGAGAGTGGGGGAGAGAAATGAGAATCTACCTGTTTCTCAGCAACGACTTCGGGAAGACCACCACCGAGGACCTGACGGCTAACTAGCACATTCTATCCAGGGACGCAATCGCTTCCGAAACCACATCGACACCGGCCACGAAACTGAGATTTTTTTTTATTTCTCAATTATCTTCATTTTTTCCTATAAATTTGTTCGAAAACAAATACTACTTGTTTTCTCTTGTATATCTTTCTTCTTGTCAATTATGTCATGTGTTATCAGTTACTTGACGCTTAAAAGTAATTTATAATTTGCAGCGTACAAGTCAAATTTTCAAGCCTAACATATTCTTTTGAGGTTGAGTTTACAAACCTATATATATATATATATATATATATATATATATATATATATATATATATATATATATGTATATATATATATATTGGAATCACAGTTTTGATACATGTGTCGCCTAACATATGTTAGAGAGTCGACCTAAACGGTAAGTATGAACCGATCTCAGAATTTTAAGCTAAAAATGTCGAGGTCGACTTGTACGTCAGGTCGACTTGTATACATGTTACATAGAGGCAACATTTTATTTTCATTCTTTCTGAAAAGAGAACCAGCAAAGCTATTTTAATTTCTAGCTAAAATTATTTATTTCAGTTATGCAATAATGGCTCCGGCGAAAGGCACGAATCCAGCTCTCTCTAGAATCTGTTTTATCAGAAATAATCTTGAGATCTCCGTTCGATAATTATATTTTTTACAGATTGAAGGAGAAATTCACTGGAATTTAAATATAAAATTATTTATAATTACAATGATTACTCTGGAAATGGTAAGATATGGCTGTTATATCCATTAAGGGCTTGATAGAAAATAATCTAAGTAGTAAGAGAATAATTGTTCTACTAAGTCTTTTGTGATCTTCATTTACTCACATATGGAATTTCAGAATATGAAATTAATAAATTGTAGACTCTACAAATGCATCAATATATGAATCAATATAACGAATTCATGATATAAAATATGGAAATTAAAAAACAATTACTGCTCAAGAGGTGCATATTTGTTCAACACAGCAAGGCGCTACAAAAACAAGATGATAAACGAAAAACTGGATCCATGTTCGCCATATTTAGACTTTCATATGTATTACTCACGACGCCCAAATCGTTTAGAAATATCTAAAAAAAACATCAGCTCTTTTGTGAAATCAGTAGTTAAAGATGGCGTCAAGTAAATGAATCCTCTAGGTGTTAAAGAAAACAACCCTTCATCAGATCTTATAGAATGTCGCCACAGAATCATAAAGGTCTTTGCCAAATATTAGATAGCACGCCACTTGAAATTTCCTAACAACAACAACATATTAAATAGATAATAAACGTAACTAAAAGCGTAAATGAGGATATAATCAATATGGTGACTTCGAAATTCCTCTCAGTACTAGAGTGATGTGCGTTGCTGTGCAGTGGATATCGACTCGGAACGACAAATCGAAGATCCGAGTTTGAATTTCAGTTGAATCCCTAGCATACACTTACGCACAAAACCCCTTGGGAAAGGTATTACTCCGTCTCTTCCCTCCAGTTATGGGTTAAATAATAGGACAGATTGGGTTCTATAGCCCTGACTGGCAACCAGTCTACCGCAAAAAGCACTGGCAACCTACTGTGGGATAATCTTCTACTCAGTCAGTCATGTCTCTTTCGAGACATGATTGTCCAAAGCGTGTATCACGTATAGCATTTAACCGACTGACTAGGGAGAGCAGTAACAAAATACGTTTTTCTGAAAAAATTAAAAGAAAGATTTTATGATGTGGCTTCTCTGTGTCTCTTCTCTCACGGCTTCTGCACCAATGAACTTAGCTCATGTATGAATTTGCTCGAGCTACTAGAGTAGCAACTAGGTCCCACTCTTTTAGAGTGAAACCGATAAAATGTAACCGCAATTTCTAACTCTTATAGCTTCTTTTCTCGGAATTCCCTCCTGTGTGAATTCCCTTCCGTATACTTGCTTTTGCGACAGAATCAAACTCCACAAATTTAAATTTAAGGTCAATAGTCATCTCTTATCTCACTTACTCGCATCCTTTCTCTCAAGCTCGTTTATCCATCCATTCTAACCCTATTATACCAGTATTCTCATCCTTCTATTACCCTCTTCCTGACACACCCTATAACCTTCCCCTCGTTCCTATATGTAACCCCCTGCGCATCAGTTACAGTAAAACAGCCTTGCTTGGGGTGAAATGATTAAAAAAAATTCAACCAACATGAACGCAAAACTGTTCGGTCAATCTCAAAAGTTTCCTGTATGGAAACGGATATATTTTTATAATTACCATAATAGCAACAAACACTGCATTAAGGTAAGTCCACTTGATACTTTAAAATTATCAGATGAAAAAGTAACTGATTGAAATTTTCCGAAATTTCAGTTCATAATAATAAAATAACTGTATCAGTTAGTTTTCTTTCTTCGTGTGTGTTTTTTTAAATTTTTTTTTAGATTTATTAAGTTCATTTCAAGAAAATTCAAAAGTGAAATAAAACAGAATTGGTGAGGATTTGACGCTATCGCACTCGCGATTACCCCAAGATGCCCGGTATATTATTAAAATGCTGCTATTCAAATGTTTTGTGAGTATTCATCTTAAACGGTATACAAATATTTATAAAAAAAAAATGAAAAGAATAAAAGAAACGATTGCTTATGCCAATACTGTTGAGAAAACGGAATTTGCCAGCGCAAATCCGGGTTACACACACACACACACACACACACATACACACATATATTATATATTTATTTATAAGATAATACTGAGCAAAATAAAAATAAATTTTTAACTTTTGTTTCCTGATTCGGAGTTTCGAAAATATGGGACCAGCATGTCAGAAGACTTGATGGTGAAATTTTATTATCAAAAGCCATGATGAGTGGATAATATATCTCCAAAACTCCCAGTTGTTAAAGATAAGTAGCACAATTAATTATAATTGTTATTAAATTTATCTGTTCATATATATCATATTTATTAAGCATTATTATTTTTTAACTCACTTTTGTTGTTATATTAAGATTATATCTATCTATCTATCTATCTATCTATCTATAGATATAATATATACATATATTGTTGTTATATTAAGATTCTATCTATCTATCTATCTATCTATCTATATATATATATATATATATATATATATATATATATACTTTTTTCAAAAATATTCGATAGTGCCACTCTCAAAAATGTTCTCTAAATATTATACTTTTTCTTTTAATAAGTGCGCAATTCTTTAGATTAAAATTTTGGTTTAACTTATTTCAATGTACACTACTAATTATTAGGCCACTCCAGTTTTAAAAAATGATATATTTCATACTATTTTTATTATTATTGTCAAGTGGATAATTCTAAATGAAAATAGAATGGCTCTTTTGTTATTATTACTTTGTAAAATTTTACAAGGCAAATAACGATAATTTAGCCATCGCATATATATATATATATATATATATATATATATATATATATACTACCAGCCACCATAGCTATTAGGCCACCCTAGTTTTTTTTTTTTTTAAATAGAATGGTCGTTTTGTTATTATTACTTTGAAAAAGTTTACAAGGCAGCCAGGAAGCCTTTCCTTCGACCTGACAATAAGAAGAGACTAGCATGGGGAAGAGAGCACAGAAACTTGACACCAGAACAATTCATTTGATTCACATTTTATTGTACAATATTAACAAAGAACAATTCTATTTTCATTTAGAATTCTCCACTTGGCAATAAATATTAAAAGTCGTATGAAATACATAATTTCTTTTAAAAACCTGGGGTGGCGTAATAAACACATTTGATAATTCTTTGTGTATTAGATTCTTTATTTGAAAACACTTTTTTTGAAATCTATGCAAAATTTCCCAATGTATTGTAAGCTGTTGTTTTGGCAACTCATTTTATAATCATACCGGAAATACAATTATGGAGAGTGACTCTATCAAAACTTATCAAAATGTAAATTAACGACCCTTATTTTTTTCCATTATCTCTATTACAGAAAGAACTTCTACTTCCCCAAACCAACAGATATGACTATAAAAGTGTTTAAAATATATTATTTAAATTAAAAGTAAATAGTTTAATTCATAACTTCACGTTTTTTAAAAGATATGATTTATAAATTAATTACAAACTAAAATAATTTAAATACTGTCACTTAACAGATCAATAATATAACTTACACACTTTCGTTTATCATAAATTGACTTGTGTCACTTTGCGTCCACCATAGTCTGACTGCCTTTTCGTCTAACATGCATATTTATCGTGTTCTCACAAGTAAACATTTTGAAAAAACAATGAAGTCTTTGATCTTGTATATAAATACTTGCTACAAAATAAAATACTTGCATTTGCCTGGTATAAAGGCAATCAGCGAACAAAAGGCGTCAGCTAAATTTTCCTTGTGTTTATACATACATACATACATACATAGATGTATAATTTACTACTTTATATATATATATATATATATATATATATATATATATATATATATATATATATAATTTACACAAGTCCTTAGGGAATATTCAAGTCGAAAATGCAAGAATACTATTTAAATCAGAATATCAAAAACATCTCGCTATTAGAGAGGCTCTATATATCCGTCTGTTATATATCGACAAACAACAAACACGCATATATATAAAAATATGAAGTTATATTTTTATTAATGACGATGAACCGTGTAGAATAGGGAACAGAGAATTGAGAGAGCGCGCTTCAAATGGGTTGACGGGAGTGTAGTCTTATCTGTTGTGTCTCTCTTCACCGGCCGATCTCTGTTGCTCCTCTACTGGCGAATCCTTGTGCCGAGGTCTTTTTATAATCTTCCAGAACCGGGACTTTTTCTTCCGGTTTTGCCTTGCCCACGCACGCCTACGTAATTCTCAGAGACACCTGTTCTGTTTGCCTCTGTAGTTATTTCCGCTGCTGCCGGAAATAAGGTCAAACGACATCCGTTCCTTTCAACGACCGGAAACACCCTCGCTTGCATCAGCCTTCCTCGGGTGGGGCCAGATTGTTATATTACACAACAATTCAATTCTTTCGTAGCATCTACCTTACATTATTTAATAGTAGAAATAGAATATTGAAGTATTTTTAGATATGACACGAGAAAGCTTTGAAAGAAAGATAATTTTTCAAAAACAACACAAATCAAATTACGTTACAGTCAAAACATGATGATAAACTGCGTAAACACAAAACCCGTGAGAATTTCCAGGGAAGTGGCTGAAATTGCTTGGAAAAGTAATTATGCAACATTTTTCCATACTTTATATTCAGCAAAATAAAAAGTTGCTAGAATACTGTAAAATTTAAATACATAAAAAAATACTAAAGTCTTGCAACGAAACAAATTAAAAAAATATTTGATACCCCTGTATATATATATACAGTTCTGTGCAAAAGTATTAGGACAAGAACTATTTTATTTTTTATGAGTCATCAAAATTTTTTAAAATCACCTCTGTCCTAACACTTTTGCACACTACCGGTAGTGTGCAAAGGTATTAGGACAGGGGTGATTTTCCTAGAACTCACTGAAATTCAAATACAGTGTGAAAAACCAAAACTTTGTAAGAAGTATTTAACTAAAAAAGAAGAGGAAGGAAGGCTTCGAAATTTGAACTGGTCTCCACAAATCTCAATCCTATTGAACATCGATGAGATATTTTGGATAAAAAATTGATAAATCTAATGTTACTTCGCAACACACACTTTGGGAACAAATACAACCTGCTTGGCAGGAGATACCATTAGATACAATGAAGAAGCTTGTGATGTCAATGCCTGACAGAATGAAGGCTGTGATCAAACAAAAAGCTATTATACTAAATATTAAATTTCTTTTGTTACAAATATTTTTTCTTGTTAAAGCGTTTACTTTGATCAAATTGTTTTTTTTCTGAAATATGCATCGTAAAAGATAAAATAGTTCTCGTCCTAATACTTTTGCACAGTACTATATATATATATATATATATACATAAATACATAAATACATACATATATATATATATATATATATATACATACATAAATAAATAAATATATATATATATATATATATATATATACGACGGTGGGCTTGCGCGGCTGAGTTCTGACGTTGTTTTCAGCATACGTGTTTGAAGAGCAAGGTTTCTTGTTCGCAATGGATGTCAGCAAAGGTAAGACCTATTTAGCATATCAATAATCAGGAAATGTGAATTTTGATAAAAATTCAATCGCCTTAAGAACTTCTTTTTTTTTTTCTTAAGAATCTTAATTCTTTCTTCCGAGTTTATAAAGAAAAAAAGCTTAGCTTTTCTGTTGCTTTACTTTTTCGCTCTTCAGAGAAAACACAAAAAATATCAGAAGTCCGCCGATTACTTTTAAGCCTGGCCTATATTATAAATTACAACAGGAGACAGCAATGGGAGAAAAAGATCAGGGGGTTTATGATCTTTAAAGGCAAACATTATTTTTTTCTTTTCAAAAATATTTCCAATCAATATTTTTCTCGTTACGTTGTCTTTTCTCTGTTATTTCTTTTTAATTTTCTTACATAGAAATTTTGCATTGAAATATTTTATGTATTAAATTATATTTTCCTTTTAAATCAATTCTTTTTTGTTCTTTCTGTCTCTATTCACTGTTTTCTCTGCCTATCTTCTTTTTCTGTATGCAGCCAGAAAGACGGGGTGCAAAGATATATAATATTTTCTGTCTTTTTTCTTGGTTTGTTCTGTTTCTTACCCCTGTGGCTATTCTCAATCGCTGTTATTATTCAAACTTCTTGGCGTCTTAATGTAGAGAATAAACAACAGTATACATGTATAGTAGAGTTAGTTAAGATGGACCCTCACAGACTGACACGTCATTTTGTTTATATATAAAGCTAAGTTTCGTAAATAACTTGGCTTTCAATCTAATTTAATTTTATTTACAGTAGGAGCAATAACTTCATTCTGTTATTGTGATGGGTCTTTCCAAACATTTACATTATCTGACAATTTCCGTATTCTTTCGGGGATTACGAATCGAACAATTTATTCAATCTGCGTTTGCACACTATTCTTACTTTGCTGCTCATTTGTAGAGATAGCTTATCTTGATTAATCATTAAGTTATTGCGAGTGTAATGATTAACGACTCGGCGTTTGAAACTGAAGATGCGTGTTCTGGTCGGGTTTATTTTATTCCGTTAAGTAAATGTGGGGAAAGGTATGAATCCACCTCTTCTCTCTCAAGAAATGGGTTAATTAGTAGAGTTCATATCATTAAATTATTATCATTTTCTAGGTAACAATAACCTCTAAAAATATGACAAACCGTAACAAACATACAAAAAAAAAAACAAGTGTTGTTTGCGCCAAATCTGTGTATATTCATACTAACCAGCTGTTGTGGAGTAAATAGCCACGTCTAAATAGTCTAGACACTTAAATAAAAAAAATAAAAAAAACTCAAGTGAGTATAAAAAAAACTCTGTTGGAATTGAGTATTTCTTACAGACGTTATGGTGGGTGACTAAGCAAGACTTAATGTTAACCCGTAGAAACGAATTATAACAGTGGTAACAAAGCTTGAAACTCATATGAGTTATAGCTGGAGTGACGAGAGTATGTGAAACTCATACTGAGTATATAAAGTAGAAAATATACTTGTTGCTTCGGTTCACAGAATACCAGTGACTATAAGAATTTGAAACAAGTTTGTACATGTTTTCTTTTTGTGTGTAAAAAGAAAGCGAAGAGAAAAAGTAGATGGAAAAAATATTGGCTTCTGTGGCACAAATTCAATAATAACAACAGCGGCGGCAGCAGCAGCAACAGCAGCGACAGTCGTTGGAATGGTAGAAACAACAGCATCACGGATAGAACTTAATACGGAGAAGAACAGAAAATTCTCCAACTTCGTTTCCTCCAGGCTTGCTAGCATATCCGAATGTACATACAATCCAGATGAAGAACTTACCTTTCTGAGGATTTGGAAGATACGAACAAAGTTTCATAAATGAATGTAGCGACTGGGAAGACGAGATAAAAATAAGACTTTTGTTAATAAACTTAGCACTTGTAGGACATTTCGTACTACCGAAAAACAAAGAAGCAGAAGAAATCAGTTTTGAAGAAACAATATTCTCTCAAAATATTTAACTACGAGTTATATACTCGTTGGCACTGTATGAATCAGACGAAAATAGAAGACAAAGATTTTGATACATAAGCCGGAATAATAAACAGGGAAGATTAAAGTTTCAGACAAAACTAACTGAGCTCAAATGTTTAAATGGTTAGTTTTTGTTCATGGTTTAAAAGCGAAGAAAGAAGCAGAAATACGGTCGAAAATTCTAACAAAACTTGAACATAACAATAAACTTACACTACAAAAAAATATCGGATAAATGTCAGGGAATCCTAAATATGAGTTCTGATGCCGAAAACTTTCTGAAAAAAGAATGTGCATACATACCAGCGAAAGAAAGGTAAGCAAACAGGAAAACCCGTGTTTCAGATGTGTAACATTATATCTCGGAAGCGACTGAGCCTTTAAGAATTCAAAATGCTACAAGCCTGGCTGCGTAAGATATATAAATTTACAATGTAAAACTCAACGAAGAAAAAATTATCACAGGAAGAAAAAAATGTACACAGGGACGGAAATCACAAAAATTTTAAAGTAAATCTGTGACAGTGAAAATGTATAATGTAGATGTAAAAATGCTACTAGTCACTCGTAGTGATATTTCAATAGCCAGCGAAGCCGCATGAAAATAAATCGGAAATCCTGTATTAAAAAGGACTTCGAGAGTCGTGAGTAGTGTCTCAGGTGAGAAATTATTTTTTATTGGCGACATTACTTGCAACGTCTCATACCGTAGGAAGTGCGTAAAAGCTAAGGCTTATGTGGTAAAAATAATACGAACTAACTGGTGCTAACTGGATGGAAGTATTTCAGTTTTGGGATTTATTTATAAAGGTTTATTGTAAAAATATAAGTAGACAAGTGACCAATTTTTAAAGTAAACATAATGAGAATTTTAAGAAAAATATAGCAAAACGTATTTCGAATGTTCTATCGATACATTTGTATCGGTGTTTCAAATTCAAAATAAAATTTAAAGTAAAAATTGGTTGGACGCCAAAATGGCGTGTATTATTCGTAGCTTTGGAATAAGTTCACGAAGCATTAGACAGACTTTAAAGAAAATGATATAATTGAAAAGATCAATCATTCAAAAAAGAAAGCACCAGCAGGGTCTCAAAGAAATAATAAGATTCATGTTTGTGGTGGTTTTTGGATACGATTAAACAAGTGTTTAGAGCCCAATATAAGTTTTAACGAGTTCGACGGTGGGTAAGCATTTGTCGAAGTAGGATCATTCTGAAGCATATTTACAAATACAGGTTAAGATGAATTTACAGAATTGACAAATATAAATACGCACACGGGATTGTATGAGTTCAATCAACTTCCTTTTAGTATAAAGGTGGCTCCAGCTATATTTAAACAAACTATGGATACCATGATTGAATATTGTGATTTAACAGTAGCTTAACTGGATGATATTATTTTTAATCATATCACCCCAAGCAAGGCGGTAACGCCCCTGATGTGCAGGGGGCTACATAGGAGTGAAAAGATTGGAAAAGAGAAAGCCGGAAAACCACATCCTAAACAGGGAACAAGGGATGAGCCTCTTCACATGTTCAATAGATGAGTGTGGAGTGTGAACCGGGCGATATTTTAGTCTATCTACTCCTATTGAAAAAAAAAAGAATGAGAAGATTGGAAAAGAGAAAACCGGAAACCACATCCTAAACAGGAAACAAGGGATGAGCCTCTTCACCTGTTCAATAGACGAGAGTGGAGTGTGAACCTGGCGATAGTTCAGTCTATCTACTCCAAATGAAAAAAAGAATAAAAAAGAAAAGTAAAAATATTGGAAAAGAGAAAGCCGGAAACCACATCCTAAACAGGGAACAAGGAATGAGCCTCTTCACCTGTTCAATAGACGTGGGTGAACTGGGCCATAGTTTAGTCTATCTACTCCAATATATTAATTAAAAGTTAATCGAAGAAACGACATATTGGGGATGTGAAAAGAGTTTTTGGAAGAATACGAAAGTACGAATTTACACTCATTGTGTAAAAATGCTAATTAAGTTCCTAGGAAAAATAATTGAAATAATTTGGTCGTCAAAATGTCCGTCGAGGCAAAGGGACATTAAGAATATGACACCCAACAACAAGCATTACAAAATTACAAGCATTCCTCGAACTAGCAAACTTATGTAACTTATTTATCAAATTTATGTAACTAATATTCAGAATTTGAGAGCTTTACTGAACGATTTGCTTAAAAAGGCATAAAACAGAACTGTTTTGATAAGCGTCAGAAGGCATTCGAAAGAATAAAAAATATTTACGTCAAGTTTATCATTAG
Source organism: Ascarosepion bandense (assembly GCA_037127315.1). Lineage (NCBI taxonomy): Eukaryota > Metazoa > Mollusca > Cephalopoda > Sepiida > Sepiidae > Ascarosepion > Ascarosepion bandense. The sequence goes on from JBBBDQ010001888.1 coordinate 364,452, forward strand.
CGCACTAGGATCCTAAAGTAGAAATTGTAGTGGCTTCAGATGATTAGGGTTGAGGTATAGGAACATTAATATTACATAAATACGATAATACGAAAGCTGTCACACAGCTTCGCATTCACTACTACCAGCAGAAAAAACTACAACCAGATAAAAAAAGTGACGTTAGATTTTATAAATTTATACCCAAAAGGACTATTCGATTAAAAACAGACCTCTATTAGCAATTTATGGAAAAAAAGGAATTAGATAACAACGATGGAATACTATCTTATTAAATTACAATTCTACGATGGACTATTAACCGTCCATTAAAGTAAGTCATGCGGGTTGGTTATCAAGATTGATGCCAAAAGTACAGAACCGTTAAAGGGCAATGTCATTGCAGCATTAAAAAGTAAAGTTGAAATTAAAAATGTATTATGCAATGTCGTACTCGAATTACAAGTTGCCCTGGAATAAATAAAAGAAGAAGCAAGACGTGTTTATTGTGGAAATAAATAAAAGATAACTAAAAGAAATTACAAAAGAACGGAGTCCAGACATGAATGCTTACACGCTATGTGACGAAGTATAAAAGTTCGCAAAAAACATTGTAATACCGGGTATATATCACAAAAGCGAATATTAAATGATAATCTGGCAGTAAAATCACCTACCACGAAAATACCACTTTGGACAAAGACAGATTGTTCGTGGTCAAGACACCAGATCGATTTCGCAGCTCCTATAAACGAATCACATTATCTCGTGGCGGTGGATAGATTTACTTAGTAGCCTGAAATTTCTAAGTGCAAGAAACCTACTTTTTCGGATACAGTGATAATTTACACGAACTGTTTGCAAGATATGGCATTACGAATACCACAGACTCGAATAACTGTGCAAAATTCAGTGCTCACAAATTCGAAGAGTTTTGTAAATTGTTCTCGATTGACATATTACTACCTCACCGTATCAACTAAATTGAAACAGATAAGCTGAAAGGTTTATTGCTATTTTCCAGAGAGTTTAAACAAAGCAAATCATGAAAAAGTGAAGGAAAATACTTAAAAAACTTTTAAGAGTTTATCGGATAACGCCAAATTCCATTACATCGTAGGTATGTTGCGGGCTAAATTAATATTCGCTATAAAAAAATAAATCGGTGTTCGACAATTTGCTACCAAGTGAAAAAAAAAATAGAAAGCATAACAAAATAGAAAGTATAACAAAAGGGACACTAAAATTTTCAAGTCTGAACGAAAAGTGTTTTCAGAGTGTATGAAGATGAAAAAGAAATGTGGGAAGACGGCGTAATTACGTCAGAGATGACATACAGTGTAAAAAAAATGGTAACACAAAAGATATAATAATCTAAAGAAACATTTACTGAAGAAAAGTCCGAAAGAATGGGAGAACCTATGCAAGTATTGTATGATGTTTTGATGTTTCTACACCACAAGAATAGGTTGAAAGTACATGTACGATTTCAAGATAAAGGAAACATACAGAAAAACTAAAGGAAGATCCTACGCGTAAAAGATAGAATGTTAAATACGTTGGTAAACTCACCAGAGAAAAGGATGAACACTAATATATAAAATTAAATATTTAGTAATCAGAGAAAATCTCAAAAAGCGGTTGTTGTGAAGTAAATAACACCCCTGGTAACTAAATAAACTAGTGTAGATACTTAAATAAAAAACATCCAGTGTTTCTTAAAGGGTTGGCACCAGTCTAAAGAGTATTAATTACAGATGTCACAGCGAGTGCCTAAGCAAGATTTAATATTATAACCGATAGAAACATGTTATAGCGCCAAACCAGGAACAGTCTTACGAAAATATAACAACATTTAACGAGATATTGTCAAAGCAATCAATGGATGACTGTAACACTGTCCGGCTGGCTCGCTGACCCTGGTCAGGACACTGCTGTGATGATGATGACCGGAACCTGAGTGGGTTGATGCTGTTGAAACGGCATCAATTATGATGACGCTTTCGGACTGCTAGTCGTGATGATTTCATCACAGCAGCTGGTCCTCAAGACGTCTATGACAACGACAAACTCCCTGCCCACGTTGTGTTCATTTGATCTAAGAAAATCACGTTGAGAAGACTGGTAGCCATCTCTCTACCATATCAAACCAGACCGGACGCTTGTGTCAAAAAAAAAAAAAGATAAATAAATACGCGACCAGATAAAAAATATTCGAAGACAACCTGGATGAGTTACGAAAGAAAGTCTTTATACATATAAAAAAGAATTAAACGCAGAAAATACAATTGTCGAAATTCAAGTTTACAACGGAGAGAGGATTCGTTTAAAAAACCAAAGCTTTCAATTTTCAAATAAAAATAAGTCCTTTCGAAGTTTTATTAAAAGTAATCAGAGCTTTTCAAATATTCCGAGTAAAAATAAGTCCTTTCGAAGTTTCATTAAAAATGATCAGAGCTTTCAAGTGTTCAAAATAATCAGAGCTTTCAATTCTCCACGTAACTTTTAAAACAACTAAGTACTTTCGGGTTCTTATCGGAGCTTAACGGAATTTAACCAGCTAGAGCGAACGAGACGGCTAATGACGACGACGGCGATGACGGTGAGGGTTGTTCTTCTTTGCCGCTCGAAAATCTCTCTCACCAACTGATTTTTCTCACAGAGTCTCGATTTTTATAGTCGCCCCAAATTCTCTTAGGGGATCTATCCGCCTCAAAGATTTGACCAATGAGACTATTTTCCACCTACATGATTTACAGGGAGCCATGGCTTGACGAATGAAATATCAACAGCTCACATGAAGTAACGTCTTTCTGTCTTCTCCGAGACTAGAATTTGTTATCAGGAATAATTCTGAGGATTTAACCATACCTCACCTCATCAAGGAAATCCTGATATTTTGTTATGGCTATAGCCATTTTCAGCTTCCACTGGCTCAAAACAATGCACTTCGAATACAAAAAAAAAGAAGAAAATCTATATTTTTCTCTTTTTTTTTTCAAATTATCAGCCGATTTCTCTATTCCCCTAATTTTACAAGTACATAATAGTATTAAAATATATTTTTTTAAGTAAGCTCACATAGCGGTTTACAATAAAGCAAAACTAACAATACCACTATTATCAATTTCCCTCACTCCGTTGTATTAAACAAAAAAAAAAAAGGAAAATATCCACGTGGAAATAGGGTCACCTTTTCTAATGATACTGCCTCTGCAAATGAAACAATGATAGAAATCGGTTTGTCTAAGTCATTTATTCCCAAAAGATGCGGCTCGCGTAAGAAGATAGCAAGTGAGGCAGAACGATTTAAAACAATCAAAGATTTAGAGATAGTTTTAAGAATTCATATTCTGAAAATAGATAGTATTTCTAAATTTAAAATATTATTATGGATTACAAGTAATTTCATGCATGAGTCCCACTATAGATTTAAGAAATTAGATTTAATTTTAAAATGTTTGTGTCCCCTAAACTTCTTCATACGTACTTTAGGGGGCACAAACATTTTAAAGTTGAAAATGTAATTTTTTTCTTATGACACGTCATTGAGTTTATAATTTTTACAGCAAAAACATCGCTTTAGTTCAATGAAATCATAAACTACCTATTATAAACAAAGTCATTATATATATATATATATAAAAGTATTAAATAAATAAAAAATAAACATAAAATAGGATAAACAAATAAATAGAATAAAATAAATTTACACATGTATATGCTAATGCGCGTATATATATATATATAGTTATTAGTCATCCACATACAAGTTTGTTTCGCTGTATCACAGCTCATCAGTGTAGTTAGACATCCACTTGCTTCCAGCCGGGATCGAAACTCGGCCCATTTGGTGTCAGTTAGACTGCCTACTCCCTAAGACATCGGGGGAGGAAATTTTAGTGAGTTATATATATGCTGTTTATACACACACCAGCCACCGGGAGAACTCAGTCTGGAGAACCGATTTGGTGTCAGTCGGGGTGCTTACTCCTTAATCCATCGACGCATGGAATAAGAGAGGAGGAAATTTTAGCGTGTTAAATATATGCTGTGTATACACGCCCCAGCCACCGGGATAACTCAAGTCATTACTGAAGAGTAAAATATATATATATATATATATATATATATATATATATATACTAATGAACTTAATCACAGTAAGGCAACACTAATAATAACAGACTAAACATCCGAAAATAATGCTAACTTAACAGTAATATAAACATATATATATATATATATATATATATATATATATATATATATTGATTGTTTAATTACATAGTTTCTAGTCATAATAAGATTAGAACAGAAATTATGTTGTCGAAATTTTGAATAATAACTCAACACAAATGGAATATATATATATATATATATATATATATATATATATATATATATAGTGGGGGCGAAGAATAAATTGTCATTTCGATTATGCAAAAGTGAAAATAACACTCACATGTCATTTTAACTGATACATGCACCAAAATTACACAAGAACATCCTGAAATACTACTGTGTAAATTTATTCGATAAAATCTCCATTGGATCCAGACGACCTCGGAATCTCCTGCAACTCTTCTAGATTGTCTCCTTTTTGAATTTGGTGAATGATGCCATAATGATATCATTATCATTGCTGTTACAGTGAGTTTTGTAGTCTCTCGCTCAACTGAGCCGCACACATAACAATGAAATGTTTTGCAGTCTGAGGATGTAAGGGGTGAGGGGGTCGCGCGAAATTGTCTGGTAGTCATGGCTTGGTTCACTTGCTTACGTGCAATCAGGCAGAGTCGTGTTCTCAGGCATAGGGTCTTCCAACAGCCACCATCTTGACCCAGGGCAGCACTACCTCATCAAAGCACTAAGTATGGACCTCCGTGTTGAGTCTGAGACCATGTGAGAAAACAAATGAAACTATAACTAGGGACCAATTCAAACTCTTTTGTAATAACCATTAGATTCATATAATGGTCATCAGTAAAAAGGGCAGCCCAAAATGTCAAATACAGGTGGGGGATACAAAAATTAAGCAGGTACAAAAATTTAAATACATGGGGAGTGTTCTAACGGAAAGTACGACACAGAGATCCGAAGGCGAATTTGCATGGTGAAGGAGACATTCAGAAGTTGAGTAAAGTATTAAGAAACTAGACAATTTCACTAGAAACAAAAAAGAGAGTACTGGATGGCTATGTGATGTCAGTTCTTCAATATAGCAGTGAATGCTAGACATTATCATTAAAGATAAAGGACAAACTTGAAGCAACTGAAATATGGTTTTACAGAAGGATGCTGCGAATATCATGGATCGAGCATGTGAGCAATGATAAGGTTTTGGAAATGATGGATACGAAAAGGAAATTAATTCTGTGCATCAGGATGAGACAGCTAAAGTTTCTGGGACATGCACTGAGGAAGGATCGCTTAGAGAACCTGATACTAATAGGCCAAATAGGAGGAAAAAGAGACAGAAAGCAGTGGTTAACATATTTGAAGGACCTGATCAGGTGGATGATGGAACGAAGGTTGCATGGTGGGACAGAAGACAGCGTGCTAAAAGCCACCAGGTATAGAGAGTTGTGGAAAGCCATGATCGCCTACGTCCTGAAAGAGCAGGGCACATAAAAGAAGAAGAAAAACTCATTCTGAACCGTCTGCACTTTTTCTTTTTAATCATTTCACCCCCAAACAAGGCATTCCACTGCCACTATTGCGCAAGGGGTTACATAGGGGAAAGTGATGAGAAAGAGGGGTTAGATAGAGGAAATGTTAGAAGGAGGGTGATAGACGGGTAGGGATACCGCGGATGAGGTTTGGGTAGGTGGGCAGAGTGTCTGAGAGAATAGATGCTAGTTAGTGTGTTAGAAGGTGTCTATTGACCTTACATTTAAACTCCTGGGCACTGTAGCTCTCAGGGAAGCAAACATGTGGAAGGGAATTCTACGGGCGGAAAGTGCGAAAAAAGAAGCTGTTGGAGTAGAAATTGCGGTTACATTTTATCGGTTTCACTATAAAAGTTGCTAATCTAGTATCTCGTGCAAATTCGTACCTAGGGAGCACCAGTGATCTATGTTCATCGGAGCAGAAGCTGTGAAAGTATTTATAGAAGAGGCACTGGGAAACCACGTCACGCCGGTGAGAGAGTGACTGCAGCCGGCCTGCCAAGTCGGTATCGATCACATTACAGATTTATTTGCGCTTACCGTTTGACAATATCCTGTCTTAACTTATGTTCCATTATCCCTTTTTGATATGTTCATTTTATTTCTGTCGTCACTAATCTTGTCAATCTCCGTCGACGCTGTTATTGATCAAACGCCAACGCCATGCACCGGTTTTAGAATTATTTTTCAACGTCTCGAAAACACCGATGTCTTTTTACATGCTTACTTTCTCAGCCACGACTTTCAGCTTCTAGCGTAAAGACGATATGTTAAAAGATTATTGGCCCGACCAAATGCGCCAAATCAGTTGAAATATACAATCATAATATTTTTTTCGGAAGAGGTAATTGGTCAGATCGAACTTTATACTCCTTGTCGTATATATAGTATAGTTTTGTATCTTTTGTGATCAAACATCACCAATAATTAAATATCACCTGATTCATAAATTCTACATTCTATTTTTCAAAACAACATGACAGTGGAAACAAGCTTGCGTGTAGCGTAATGTTTATCGGGCTGGAAGGTGGAATCAATGTACCGAGTTCAAAGTTTGATTGAATCGTTACTCATTTATTTCACATTACGTTCAGTGAAAAAAATCGATCCCTCTTCCATCAGCTATGAATTGAATAGCATGGAATGCTATTTTGCTAACTGGGATAGCAACCGGTCTAGGAGAATTCGAATCCTCTGTAAATTGGTCTTAATAGCTAAAACTGTCAAAGAAAAAAAAAATTAAATTCATATCCTCTAAGTTTTCGTTCTCATATCTCCATTATCTTCTATGCACCTTATATTTTGTAGGCCAAATAATTTAAGAGAATGAAAATCTGAAGTCAAACGTTTTTATTAGTATACAGATAGAGCAAGTTCTTTAGCTATGATAGGCCAAACATTTAAGAGAAAGGTATCTTTAAATTTCAAATATCAGGCCTACTTTGAAAAACCAATGTATATAGTCTTGATAGAGGAAATGCCAGAGGAAGAAAACTCTGAGCGGAAACCATCGTAAATAATAGAACAGACTGAACCCTTGATAGGGCAAAATATACAAGAAGTGTAAGCCTTCGTAAATAAGGGTTTAACTTGATAGAAAAGATATGCAAGAAAGTAAACTTTGAATGCAGACCATCAGACATTATAAGATAAACTGATCGATGTAGCATTCATATTACAAAAATTATAAGAGAAATGTTTGAAAATGATCGTAAATAATAGGATAAACCACTCTCTTTATTCTTGGTAGGGCAAAATCTTAAGAGAAAGAAATCTCTGAATTCAAGCCTGCATAAAAAATAAGACAAGAGAGTCTCTTGAGCATTGATAAGAAAAAATGTATGAGAACAAAAACTATCGTAATAATAAGACAAACTTATCTCTTTAGCCTTGATTTCTCAGCCACGAATTTCAGCTTCTAGCGTAAAGACGAACAGAAAAAAATGAATACGAGAACATGTTGAAACGTTCTTGGTCCAACCAAATGCGCCAAATCAGTTGAAATGTCCAATCAGAATATTTTTTCCGAAGAGGTAATTGGTCAGATTGAACTTTATAAACCTTGTCGTATACCCAGTACATTATTGCGTCTTTTGTGATCAAACTTCCCCTATAATAAAATATTACTTATCAGCTGCATCATATATTCTACATTCTATCTTTTAAAACAAGATAAGAGAGGGAACAATCTTGCGAGTAGCGTACTGTTTATCGGGATTTTTTTGTTTTTTAATCGTATCACCCCGAGCAAGGCAGTAACACCACTGATGTGCAGGGGACTACATAAAAGTAAAAAGATTAGGGGGCTACATAAGAATAAAAAAGATTAGATTGGAGGAGAGTGAAGAGAGTGAACAGAAGGACGAACTAGTTAGAAAGGAGCAAGAGAAGGAAGGGAATACAGGTGTGATGACAGTTGCAAAGGTGGAGAGAAAGGAAAGGATATAGAGGGTGGTGAATAAATAACTAGAGTCAAACGGTTAAGAGATGAGTATTGACATTACATTTAAATTCCTGGAAATTATAGCCGTCAGGAAAGCAAGAATATGGAAGCGAGTTCCACCGGCTGGAATTGCGAGAAAAGAAGCTGAAGGGGTAGAATTGTCGGCTGCATTTGGTTGATCTAACTGCGAATCAGTGGAACCCAGTTGCCAGCCTGGTTGCACGTGTAAACGCCTGTTGCAGGAGCAACATTGACTTAATTTCGTTGGAGCAGAAGCCATAAAAATATATTTATAGAACAGACAGAGGAAAGCTACATCACATCGGTGGGTAAGTGGCTGGAGTCGAGCCGCCAAGTCGGTACCTATCACATTACTGATTCTCATTGGAGCCTGTCAGGAACACTCAGATGAACAGCAGGGGCGGGATGTGCGTTGTGGTACAGTGGATATCGGCTCGGAAAGAGAAATCGGGGAGCCGATTTCGAATTCCAGCCGAATTCATTACATTCACTTACGCGCAAATACCCTTGGGAAAGGTATTAATTCGTCTCTTCCCTCCAGTTATGGGTTAAATAACAGGACAGATTGGGTTCTATAGCCTTGAACCAGTCTACCGAGAAAGCAATGGCAACCTAGTGCGGGATAATCTTCTGCCCAATCAGTCATGTCTCTGTCGAGACATGATCGCCCAAGCATGTATCACGTATGACACTTAACTGACTGACTCCATGGAAGGTGGAATTAATGAACCGAGTTCAAAGTCTGATTGGATCGTTACACATTTATTTCACATTATGTTCGGTGAAAAAAAACAAAAAACAGATTCCTTTTCCATCAGCTATGAATTGAATAGCAAGGAATGCTTTTTTTACCTGGGACAGCAACTTTCTTAAGTGAATTCGAATCCACTGTTAACTGGTCTTAATAGGTAAAAATGTAAAAGGAATAAGAATTTCAATTCAAATTCTTGTAAATAATTAAACATTCTGTGCACTTTGGTCTTTGTAGCTCAAATTCAAACGCTTTTTTATAGTATATAGATGTAGCAAGTTCTTTAGCTTTGATAGGCCAAACATTTAAGAGAAAAACATCTTAGAATTTCAAATACCAAGCCTACTTGGAAAGACCGATGTATATAGCCTTGATAGGGGAAATGCCAGAGAAAGAAAACTCTGGACGTAAATCATCGTAAATAATAAAACAGACTGGAGCCTTGATAGGGCAAAATATTCAAGAAGTGTAAACCATCTTAAAAAAATAGGACGGACTGATCGATTTAGCATTGACAAGGAAATATGCGAAGAAGTAAATTTTGAATGGAGAATAATAAGATAGATTGTTCCCTTTAGCCTTCATATTACAAAAATATAAGAGAAATGATTGAAAATGATCGTAAGTAATAAGATAGACAGCTCTCTTTCTCTTGGTAGGGCAAAATTTCAAGAAAAAGAAATCTCTGAATTCAAGTCTGCGTAAAAAATAGGACAAGAGAGTCTCTTGAGCATTGACAGGGAAAATCAATGAGAACAAAAATTATTGTAATAATAAGACAAACTTATATCTTTAGCCTTGATAGGACAAAAATATACGTGAAAGAAAGCCCTGAAATTAAACCATCGTAAATGACAGAAAAGCCATGATTTTTTACTCTTGGTAGGGTAAAAAAAAAAACAAAAAAAAACAACAACAGTAAAAAATCTGAATTCAAACCTTTGTAAATAATATAAGACTGACCTTTTAAACCTTAGTAGAGCAAAGCTTTAAGAGAAAGAAAAATTTAAATTCAAATTATCATAAATAGTAGGTCGGCTTGGGCTCTTTAATGATGATAAGGAAAAATTCATAGAAAGAAAAATTGAAATGCAAACACTCGTAAATAATAGGGACTATGGATAATGGGAATAATAACATGTCTAACAAGCGTCTTTAGCTTCGTTAGGTCATAAATGTAAGAGAAATAAAATTCTGAATGCAAGACATTAAATATTATGGCAGACGATTTACTCCTTGAATGGTAGTCAAGTGGCGCATGTCTGATATCAAGATCAGCCTGAATCTTTAAGGGCTGTGTTAATTTAACTTTCCTTAGGCATCCCTATCGCTTCGACGTCGGAAGGAGGTTGGATGTCCATACATTCACTAAGGTTTTGCATGAATCGTGTCCTGAATCTTATAAAATAAGATTAAAATACCGTCATTATTTTGAGCCACGCGCATTTCTTTCTAAATAAAACATAACGCTTAAAAATAACCCGCGTTTTATACGGGATGGATGAATTTTTGCTAGAGTGAAGGAGACATTAGCTAGATATTAGTCCGTGTCTAAGACACCAATTAATACATACACGGTATGCAAAAGGCTACAGAATACTCTTTCGTTAAAGTTGTTTCGATTTGAAGGCACACTAACACTCAAAGTTATTTCTCATCTTCTGCATGGTTTATTTCTGACCAAGGCCTTCTTCTCAGGCCCATTTGTGTCTCCTCAACGAGAAAAAGATACAAACTTTTTTATACGGAAAATATGCACAGGGGTGCCGAATTTGAATTCCAGTTGAATTCCTTGCATTCATTTTCTTACAAATACCCTTGGGAAATGTATTAATCCGTCTCTTCCCTCCAGTTACGGGTTAAATAATAGAACAGATTGGATTCTCTAGTCTTGGCTGGCAACCAGTCTACCGCAGAAAGCAATGGCAACCTACTGCGAGATTATCATCAGTCAGTCATGTCTCTTTCGAGACATTATCGCCCTAGCGAGTATCACGTATGGTACTTAACTGACTGATGAACAGATGACATTAGTTACAGTTCAAGCAGAGTCCCTTAGAGTTTTGAATATATTATCCTTTTCTAACACGGCAAAATAATTTTGGTTACCTTGTTATTTAACTCATAGCTGGATGGAGCTGTAGAGAGAAATTAATACTTTTGTCATTCGTATTTGCGCAAGAGTGAATATAAGGATCTCAAAATCGAACACGGAACATCAATTTCTCGTTCAACTATTACTGTTTTGGGAGCGCCCCTTTTCACAAAATAAATGGACTTATTTACAGTGTACAAATAATCCTGCCTATACAAAGAACAGCAGTGACTGTCACCGAGATTTTTCTTGCTGCGACGGCATTTCTCACTGTCAGCTCTTGGCCTTCGGGCAGAGGGCCCTCTCTGCTTCCGAGCAGGGAGCAATAACCCAGTCGTGGTTCCGCCGAAGGGTAGAAGAACGACTGGGGAAAAATAGCTATGTTTTGGCTGGGCCATATAGCCCGGAAATTCCCACTCATAAACTGACCATGTGTCACATGTTGCCCTTAGTGGGATGGACAGCTAAATATAGTGACTGTCACCGAGATTTTTCTCGCTGCGACGGCATTTCTCACTGTCAGCCCTTGGCCTTCGGGCAGAGGGCCCTCTCTGCTTCCGAGCAGGGAGCAATAACCCAGTCGTGGTTCCGCCGAAGGGTAGAAGAACGACTGGGCAAAAATAGACAGGTATTTTTTGGCCGGGCCATATAGCCCGGAAATTCCCACTCATAAACTGACCATGTGTCACATGTTGCCCTTAGTGGGAGGGACAGCTAAATATAGTGATTGTCACGGAGTTCAGTTGAGTAGTTGGAACACCGGTTAGTTGGTCAGTAAGAATATAGACATATTACCCGGACTTACTTCTTCTTTACAAGATTGTATATATTGATTCCTAATAACAGTATTCCTAGTATTCCTGTGTTTACTAACCCGTGTTCAAGGTTGTATATATTTTCTTCAATATATTTACATTTTATCTCTCCATATCTCTTTTTGTTATTATTATTTTGTGTGGCTTCTGAACAAGAATCCACAACAATTACACTACCTGTATATTTCAAAAGTCGATAAATAAATAAAGATCTAACTTTTATTTGACGTCTGTGTTTGAATAGAGATAATCTCATTCAGTAAAATAAAATGTGAATGATGACCTGGGAGAAGACAAGACATTTCACCTGCGATGCAATTCTTTTTAACAATGAAGTCCAATCCCAGATGACTGACCCGGTGTTTCTCCTCTGAGAGTAGGTTATGTTTGGATGATGGCGCCTGAGGCGTCACAAGAGGAAAAAAATTCCAAGAACGTTGGACTCTTTTGCAGCTTTCAGACCTACATGCACCCGGGATTCTCACTTTATACTCAACGATATATTACACTTCTTTGTAGTAGGAAGCCATATAAATACCAACGTTTCAATTGTAGTGAGAGCGTAACAATTAAGATCATCTATCTGACAGTAGACGAGTAGCGTTACCAATGGAGATGAATTTTATTATCTATTATTTTATTGCTGGTAGTTTTTAAAAATAGCTTTTTTTTCTTTCTGGGGAAAAAGTTTAAATCATTTTGTCTTTGATTTAGTTGTTAGGATCGAATTCAGCTTCTGATGTGTTGGAAATTATTTTATTCATCTCTAATCTTATTTTATATTTCTCGAGATACTTGACAAAATCTAAAGAAATCATCTCGACTTCCGTCAAATTTCCCTCCGTTAGGTATTCATCCTCTGTCTTTTCCATAAATATATTCATGGCAGTTTTCCTAGTGGACATTCCGCCTTCATAACTCGAGTTTGCGTTCTGAGTTTGGCAACTAATTTTCATACTTTTACCAGTTAAATTGCTAAATGCAACTGTATATTACAGTATTTACATTATTTGGACTATTGTCCTCATCTTTGTTGCCATTTCGTGGACTATGTATTTTCAAGGACCAGAACAACCGAAGTTTTGGGACTTATAAACCTAATGTCCAGTAAGCCTTTTTTTACCAGAGTTAATATTGCAAATTTTTTCATATATTTTTTTCTCTAGTATTTTTGATGTTAAAGGTTTTTCTCAAGTATTCTTTTTTACCAGCGCTCATATTGCAATTTATTGACGCTAATGATTTTCTCTGGCACTCCGAATTACTGGTTTCCATATTATGTTCATCTCTATGTTTGGTCGGCTTAGAAGATTTATAAGCCTAGCATATGTGCTGATTCCATAATTTTACGTAGTTTCCAGTTGCGTTCTCTATCTATAATTTCAACTTCATCCAATAGGGGGCAGTGGTCCCTTTTCTCCCTCCATAAAGATGAAAATGGTATAGACGTTGGTTAGTTCCTGTGACTTGACTCAAAGAGTTGTGACTTCAAAAACAGGCTACAGCAGTGAGGAAAAAGTAACTTCCAAGATTAAAGAGAGATAACTCATGACTTCCAATCGAGGCATTACTACGCAAAGAATGAGAATGATATACCCCAGTGATTGTAATAAATGGTTTGGTTCGAAATTCTTACCACCTGAAGAAGGCCGGGGCGTACAACGGCCGAAACGTCATACAAAGGGCAACAAAAGTGAGGACAATAATCCGAATAATGTAAATACTTTAAATACTACCTCATCTCAGAAATATACTTGTATGTTTTATTCCAATAATTTATTCTCTCGTCTATCACATGTGGAACTTTCTTTTGATTTCGGCCACACATAACCTTCAAAAATCGAAATGCAATGTCAATTGTATTACTCTTTTTTAAAAATCTGTTATTTTATTGTCCTTTCTGGTCACTAGCCTTTTTTATTCTCTTCCACTGCCGGTAACCCATGGCATTTTAGTAGCATCATCAGCTTGCTTTGGGTGAAATGATAAAAAAAAACTGAACTGTAATTAATTTTTGTTCAAAATATCAGGCATTTACTTCCTTTCAGGATCTTAAATTAAAATATTTACTATCTCTGCTATGAATTTATCACGATCAAGTCGTCTTTAAAATGCAAGCTTCAAAATTACCGATTTCGAGAGATCATGACCGTACACAATCAATTTTAGGCGATCATGACTTGCTATACTTTCTTTTACTTTATTAATATGACGTTTTAGCGAAGGCAGTTGAGTTATTTTCCATGTCCTTCTCGACGGTTTAAAATTTAATTCTTTTTCTTTTAGAGAAAGGATTCATAATGGCTTAAAACATCAAAGTTATAAAGTTGCGTGTTCAATCTTTGAATTTTTTATTTTTTTTTTGAGAAGAAAAAATCAACAACAACTTTGTTTTGTTATTCTTTCCCAGTCTTGCTATTTGTCGGTTGGTTTTTCTATCCCAATATTTAATCCCTGGCTTCGAAAAATAGAAGGGATGAATGGATGCATGCCTTTCTAATGGGCATTTGAGCGAGAAAACAGGCGGGAATATGAATATGGTTCGCCGAGTCCACTTTCCGCGCCGCTGAACTTTACTCTATCCTAGCATCTCAGAAGGTACACATCGATGTCAGATGTCGACCAATGAAAACAAAGCATGCGACTTCAATTTTGTTTTAAGATGAATGCATATAAAATAGGATATTTCAATATGGCGTTGCTTATTCATAGGATTAGATGCGAGGACTGGTGGTAAATATTCAACACATTGTCATGCAGTCAGTCTGGGTAGTGACTGTGTATTTCCTATGTGTCTGCTGAAATCCGGTAATTATAATTCCCTTGTGTTCTACAGGGAATAAAAAATCAACAAACTTATTTAACACTCAAACGGTGGTCATTATCAATTGAGATTTTAGTCGGACCGTCGATGTAAATTGTTTATTCAAACTTTATGGGCATCAATATTTCATAATTTGGATCTAAATCACTAATCTGCACTTCTAGAATTCTAGAGGTTATTATTTTTACTAGGATCTGCGGTTTCTAGAATTTTTCTAGAGTATTTACCTGCATGCCAAGCTGACTGAATACTGGCCAGAGGTTGAAAGTTATGATAGCTTCGAGCAAAGAATTCAGTTTATTGCACCATTGTTTCTACTTTCTTTTATCTAACAGAGTTAAAACATATTTTGATTTATATAAACAGGGAAAATATGCGAATACACTTTAAAAATGAAATTTGTCGTAAACGCTTGCGAAAAACTTGTCTGACGTTTGAGGATTAAACAAAAATATGGACTACAACAATTTTTACAGTAATTAAATAATTCGGACTATTGTCCTCATCTTCGTTGATATTTGTACGACGTTTCGGCCTTCTTCAGGTGCTAGGAAATTCAAACTGAATTCTTTATCACAATCACTGGGGTATATCATTCTTATTCTTTGCGTAGTAATGCCTCAATTGAAAGTCATGAGTTATCTCCCTCTAACACTGCTATTTACTTGTTCACCACTGCTGTAGCCTGGTATTGAACCTACAACTCTTTGGGTTAAGTTACAGTTTGCTTAGATTGTGCAAAGCATCTTTTGCTATCACAATGCGCCTAGAGAACACGATGTCACGTTTTCTTACGTTTTTTAAACTGCTTCCTAAATATTAAAATTTTTGAACATCTTTAATTTTGGCATCTCCATTTTGTAATTAGTATGCTGGGATGTTTCTTTTGCTGACAACCATACACTCTTTTTTGTTAGAAATTATGCTATGTGCTTTCTTTACTACCTTCTGTACCCTACCATCAGTCCGAAACAGCTGGAACCGTAACGTGTCGGACCATGTCACACATTTCCAGACACGCATGATCTAATTATTAAAATTACGAGCCCAGTTAAGAAACTGTAGGCAGTGTCGTTGTATTAAAAGAAATACTCTGATAGCATTTCAGATTTAATGTATATTGGAAGCTGTGGAATACCAAACTACCCCGACTGATATGTATCTGCTAAACTCTGCATTGATTGTGGATAGGTTTTTAACAAGTGTCCCTTGTTCATAACATTTTTTATAATCATTTTACCCCTGGCAAGGCAGGACCGCCACTGGTGCGAAAAGGGGTTAATGTGAGAGTGAAAAAGTTACAAGGGATGTCGAGGAAATGATAAGAAAAGGACGGGAATCAAGGAGATAGAAAATGTCATTTGACGTTGCATTTAAACTTTTGGAATTGTAACTATCACGGAAGCAAGCAAATGGAAGGGAAGTGAGAGAAAAGAACCTGTTAGAGTAAAAAAGGGGGTTACATTTAACTATTTCGACGGTAAAAGTGTGGGATCTTGATGCCAATTTAGTAGCACATGTGATCGATGAACCAGAGTGAAAATCTCATAAGAGCGAGAATCATGAAAATACTTGTAAAAAAGACGCAGGAAAGTCACATCACGTCGCGGAGAAAGTGACTGAAGGCAGCCTACCATGTCAGGGTTAATTACATTGCAGATCATCATTTGGATTTTGTCGAGAACGTTAAGATCAATAGCAATAACACCCGACCAAATATGGCAACAGTATTCAATGCACGGTCAAACGGTTGATTTATAAATGTGCAAAATAGAGTCTGACGAGAAAAAAAAAACAAACTTCCTGGTCTGAGAGTGACCGAACCTTCCTAGCATTAGATGCAGCTACAAACAATTCTAACAAAGAACCAAAATACACGATGCTTAATTACCCATTTCAGCGACTGAGCTCTCCCTAGTGAGTCGTAATATTTTCCATCAACATATTTCCGAATTTTTTTTTTTGTTTTTTTTTTTTTTTAATCATATCACCCCAAGCAAGGCGGTAACGCCACTGATGTGCAGGGGGCTACATAAGAGTGAGAAGATTAGAAAAGAGAAAAACCGGAAACCGCATCCTAAACAGGAAACAAGGGATAAGCCTCTTCACCTGTTCAATAGACGTGGGTGGAGTGTGAACCGGGCGATAGTTTAGTCTATCTACTCCAATTGAAAAAACAGTGAGAAGATTAGAAAAGAAAAACCGGAAACCGCATCCTAAACAGGAAACAAGGGATAAGCCTCTTCACCTGTTCAATAGACGTGGGTGGAGTGTGAACCGGGCGATAGTTTAGTCTATCTACTCCAATTGAAAAAACAGTGAGAAGATTAGAAAAGAAAAACCGGAAACCGCATCCTAAACAGGAAACAAGGGATAAGCCTCTTCACCTGTTCAATAGACGTGGGTGGAGTGTGAACCGGGCGATAGTTTAGTCTATCTACTCCAATTGAAACTTTAAATTTATCGATGTCTAATAACCCATAATGTTAGAAATTAAATGCCTCATCTCTCTACAAGCTAATGTCATATTCAGTTTGAACTCCGAGAATACAGGCGTCGCATTAAATATGCTGAGCAACATATCCGGTGTTTTCACTAATTCACTGGATAGCAAAAGTGACGCACGTGCAACATGTAATTAAATTTATACATTAGTACAGCATGAATTTTGCCATGTCAATGTATATTAATCTCAATTTCAATCTACGGTAATATATAAACTTATTTATAAATAGAACTTTGTCTGGGTGTGTGTGTATATGTGTGTGTGTGTATGTGTGTGTGTGTGTCTGTGTTTGTGTGTGTGTGTATCCGCTACCTATAGACTCCGAAACGGCTGAACCGATTTTCTTGAAAATTTATACAGTTGTACTATAAGCGTCTGCGAGTGTTCTTAGCTAGGTATTGCGATGACGTATCCCCGACAAATATCGAAAATTGATAATCGAAAAGATCAGGTTATAGAAGGAGTGGTGCGATTTTAATCAAATTTGATACACTCATAGACAAAGACATAAGAAACGATATTCAGAAGTTTCAAGGTTGCAGTTCTTACAATAGTGCAGAATATATATAAAAGGCAAGATGTTTGTGTGTGTGTCTGTTTATCTGCCTGTATGTCTGTATTTTTTTTTTAACTTTTTGCTTCGGGTTTGGTTCCAAGTAGGTATAATTGTAGTTCTTAGTCTCAGCCATGATACCATTTACTCAGAGGACTTATTTAACCTTAAAAATTCAGTTTACGACCAAAAAAACCTATTTGATATCGATACCAGAAAATCAAAATTTGACTTACATCCATTCATTTTTCTTTCAGTCTACGGTTTCACATTAACTGGAAACAACTATTGCATTTTAGTCTTTCGTGCCAATGTCCAAAGAGTCTGAGCTCCAGGACCATGGATTAGTTTTAAAGCTTTCATTACACCCGTGCAACGCCGGGCTATACTGCTAGTTTTTGATAAATTTAGTATCCTTAGAAAACTATTCCATCTAGAATGTATTGATATCAAAATATAGGAAATATACGCAGATGATACAGAGCTGATGGCTGACACGGAAAGAAAAAGGTAGTTCAAGAAAGTCGAAAAGACTACAAGTAATCTACAACAAAATCGAATGCATCATCAGCAAACGGAGAAGCCCAAAATGCCAATTACAAGTTGAGGATACTAAAATCAAGCAGGTACAAAATTTAAGGGAAGTGTTTTAACAGAAGACAGAAAGTTGATTGAGTGCTGATAACTGACAGAATGAAAACTACAGGAGCTCATAAGAAAAGTAGATGAAATAAGTCGGAAGAAAGAACTACACATAGACTACAAGAAAACTGGATGTATGGTCATCATCAAACAGAGGATCACAAAATGCCAATTACAAGTTGGGGATAGTAAAATCAAGCAAGTACAAAAATTTAAATACTTGGGAAGTGTTCTAAAAGAATGGCGGAAAGTGCAATACTTAGATACGAAGGCGAATTTTCATGGTGAAGGACGCATTACAGAAACTAAGCAGAGTATTGAGAGAAAAATTTCGTTAGAAACAAAGAAGAGAGAACTGGGCTACTGTGTGGTGTTTGTTCTTCAGTATGGCACTGAATGCTCAACAATCTCATCAAAAAGGAAGATAAAAACTTGAACAACTGAAATGTGGTTCTACAGGAGGATGCTGCAAATATCATGGATCTCTGCAATGATGAGGTTTTGGAAAGATGGAAACTAAAAGGAAATTAATACTAATCACCAAGAAAAGATGTCTTGGGACATGTGATGCGGAAGGAAGGTTTGGAAAATCTGATACTCACAGGTGCGATAGATGGAAAGAGAAACAGGGAAAAGCAGCGGATATCATATTTGAAGGGTCTGAGCGGTTGATAGCAGAATGGGGTTTGGGTGGGGTAACAGGAAACTGCTTAGTGCCACCAGGAATAGAGAGATGTGGAGGGCCATGATCCTCTACGTCCTGAAGGAACATGGCACACAGAAGAAGTTGTGAACGTGAAGGTACGATAAAAGACATAAAACTTCTCCCTTAAGGATTTCACTCGACAGGCTTACAACAAGCTGTAAAACTTCGTAGTGTAAAATCTCGTAGACTAAAAGCATTGCTACACGAAAACTTTTACCGTGGTACCTTTTGTCTGTCTTCAAAATGCGTCCAAATACATGAATTGAATAAATAAAGTGAATAGCTACAGAAGGGGCTGATTTTCTAATGTGTTTGTTATGCTTACATTTAGGTACGCTACTAAATGTGTGCATTGTGGTGCAGTGGATATCGGCTCGTAACGAGAAAACGAGGAGTCGAGTTCGAATTCCAGTTGAATTCCCTGTATTTACTTGCGCACAAATACTCTTGGGAAAGCTATTAATCCGTCTCTCTCCTCTATTAATGGGTTAAATAACAGGACAGATTGCAATCTATAGTCTTGTTTGGCAACCAGTCTACCGCAGAAAATAATGGCAACCCACTGAGGCATAATCTTCTGCCCATTCAGTCATGTCACTTTCGAGACATGATCACCCAAGCATGTATCACATGGCACTTAAGTGACTGAACTTCAACAACATTAGTACAAAAGGAACCGACTGTCTTTATGCGTTGTCGTTTTATAAATATCGGTTCTCAGCGAGAAATCGGAGAGTCTTGTTCGAATTCCAGTCGAATTTGATTGTCATTTTATATAGTCACGCACAAATATCCCTTGGAAAGGTATGATTCTATTTTCTCTTTTGAGTTTGAGTTTTGTTTAACGGCATATCAACACCTCTGTGGGTTATTTAATGCCAAAAAGGTGTGGTTTAAAGTTTTTTTTAAAATGTTCAGTTATAGAGAAGAGGTTGATTTAGTGAGAATTTAATGATTTTTTTTTCTTTTTTATTTAGAAAAATGATAATGTCTTCTAGTTTTGTATTAAAAAATTGTATTGCTGGGAATTTTTTCTTTCAAAAATGTGTTATGGTAATAAATTATTTTTCTTCAAAATTATATTGTTGGTGATATTTTTTCCTTCAAAAATCGATACATTTCTATAAAGAAATACTTTCATGTATATATTTCTATAAAAGTGTATTTTATTACTTTCATAGTGTTTTGACCCCAGTTATGGGTTAACTATTTGCCCATAGTTGGGAACCTAACAGGTGCTACCACTACGTGTCAGGGTGGACCTGGAAACAACAGGAATTAAGAGGTGGCCCCATGCTCCTCACAACCTCCCAATCAGAGGCCTTGCTGCCGGATGCAGTTTACCGTCATACCCAGGATAACTATTCTCTCTTCAACTATAGGCTGAAAATAAGTTAAACATATAGCCTTGGCTGGCAACAATTCTACAGCAGAAACTAATGGCAACCTAGTGCGGGGTAATCTTGCGCCCAATCGGTCATGTCTCTTTCGAGACATGATCGCCCAAAGCATGTATCATGTATGGAACTTAACTGGTTAACTAACGCAACTACAAACATTTCTAATACATATTTTAATAATTTCACTCCAAACAAGACAACAAAGCCACTAAGAAGCAGAAGATTAATGAATATGAAAGAATATTAAAATATTATTAAGGACTGAGAGCAATAAAAGAACAGAAATTAAGAAAACAAAAAATACTGATTGCATTTAACTTTTTTGGAAATCAAATTTACCTTTATGGTAAGAAACTGGAAGAGGGTTCAACAAACAAGAACTGAAAGAAAAGAAATTGTTATCAGAAAACTGACGGTTACATCAACCCAAACTGTAAAAATGAAGAACTCATACTACCAATCTAGCACAGCGCTTGAATTCACAAATCTAGGTTCCATTGGGAAAATTCCTTTGAACAAGTAGCACGAAAGTTGTCATTGAAAAGCTACATTACGGTGGGATGTGCGTTGTGGTGCAGTGGATATCGACTCGGAACGACAAATCGAGGAGCCGAGTGAAAATTATTATTTCACCCATGGATTGAAGAGACGAATAAATACCTTTCCAAAGCATAAGTAAATGTAAGGGATTCAACTGGAATTCGAACTCGGCTGCCCGATTTTCCGTTCCGAGCCGCTATCACCTGCACCACAACAAACATCCTTTGCTTTTTTACTTAACATAAATATTGCTATGCTTTTTGTTTATGGAGTATTATTTGCATTCTATAAAGATATCTCACAGTTCATATTTCATCAACAGAAACTCTTCTAAGAAACTTAAAAAAATAAAATAAAATCTGCAAAGAAAACGCTATATTCAGCAACACGCATGACATATTTATTGTGGCAGTGTCATCATCCACCACCGGCATTGGTGACAAGCCTAAGGGATATTTTATAGTGGCCTGTTAAAATAATTCACCAACCTCCAACTTCTGACTCTATATTCCTATTTAGCGTAGATCTGACTTTCAATTGTTAATCGAGACACAGCCACAAGTACATTTTTAATTCTACACTTATGGCCCCTCCAATTCTAATTTCCGGAAAAAGGTAAAAATTTGTTTTAAATTTCCATAAGAATCGTATTTACCGCCAGTTAAAAAACATTGGCTGAATTATTACAATTCAGAATAATGAAACATGAAAGTTTTTGTGTCTCGGTGTAAAATGTTTTTATTATAGTAGCTTATAATAAAATATTACAATAATATGGTTAACGTCCCTGCAACCTCTCTGAAGATGGCTCATGTGAGCCAAAAGCTTAGAACTAACTTAATAAAAAAATATCCAAATGTTGGACAATTTTTGTCTTTATTTTCACATGAAATTAAAGCCAAAATACGATGTTTAGAACGGCTCATGATTAAACATAATTCATTGTTTGTTATATTTAACAGAATATATATATATATATATATATATATATTGTAGCTTCTAGTCTGAAGAATAAACCAAAATAATATTTAGTCGTTGAAATACTGAATTTTGGAAAATGTTATTCTGAGCAACTTTCAAAATTTTTCATATATAAAAACGAGATAGATAGATAGATAGATAGATAGATAGAATAGACTGGTAATATGATGATAGATAGATAGATAGATAGATAGATAGATAGATAGATAGATAGATAGATAGATAGATAGATATGAACAGACTGGGATAGATAGATAGATAGATAGATAGATAGATAGATAGATATAGATAGATAGATAGATAGATAGATAGATAGATAGATAGATAGATAGATAGAGATAGATAGATAGATAGATAGATAGATAGATAGATAGATAGATAGATAGATAGATAGATAGATAGATAGATGATAGATGATAGATAGATAGATAGATAGATAGATAGATAGATAGATAGATAGATAGATATGAACAGACTGGGATAGATAGATAGATAGATATGAACAGACTGGGATAGATAGATAGATAGATAGATAGATAGATAGATAGATATGAATAGATAGGGATAGAACAAAGACGGGATAGATATAGATAGATAGATAGATAGATAGATAGATAGATAGATATGAACAGACTGGGATAGATAGATAGATAGATAGATAGATAGATAGATAGATAGATAGATAGATAGATAGAGTGATCGAAAGAGAGAAAGGCGGTTGTAGATGAATATGCATAGGGCGCATTCTTGCTACGATAGATGCATCATGGTGTAAAGGCCAAGCCAACAGGCATTTAAGGAATCATTTGCGATGTCGATGTTTGTATTCCTATTTTCATGTCTTATTCATTCAAATCAATCAACGATTATGTTGGATATGATTAACGAGACGAGAATCAATAGTTACATTGATCAGTGATGTCGAGGCAAGTCTTCGATTCAGCATACGCAATACTTGAATGAAATTTATCATGCCGGATTTGCCAGCAAACCTTTTAGCAATTAGTTTTCCCCATTTGCTAGGAGATACCATCTCCAACACTGAGGAAATTTCGGTTTCCCCAATCATTGAATTCGTACCTTTCCGTTCCTGCTGGCATATCTCCTTCCGAATATGGCAAGATTAAATACAGCTTTATTTGGCGGACTTTCGTTTTACCTCGTTATTCATACTCCAAAGAGAACTCAATGTTAAAATTTATTGTTAAATTTAACAGAGTATTATAATCAGGAAACAAATGTTGGACATTTTTACAAATCCATTTGCAACTGATTTTATTTTATAATCTTTTAAGGACTTGTGAAGAAACCACTGCAAAATCAGTTTTCTCTATTTAAAAAAAAACTGTTCACTCATTCACTTAAACCCCGTGGATTGAGACAAAAATGAACTCATTTTTTATAATAAAATTGAGAGATGTTATGTTGAGACACGTTTCCTAACGTGTACGTTATTAATTTTATCATATACTAGCAGCATAGCCCGGCGTTGCTCGGGTGTAATGAAATCTTTAAAACTAATCCATGGTCCTGGAGCTCAGACTCTTTGGACGTTAGCACGAAAAACGTAGGTTGTTAAGACTAAGAACTACAATCATACATACTAAAGCAAAACCAGAAAAACCAGCAAAGCCAGAAGCAAAAACCAAATTAAAAGTGCTAAAAACCTGATTATGATCAGACCCGATAGCATATCAGGTTATTGGTTTCCAATATCAAAGTCAAATAAGTCATCCAAGGATAAACTAACCTAAGTAAGTCCATTAAAACTATTTATACTCATCGGGAGTAAAATTAGAGAAAATGAGCCATATTGATGGCTAAACATCAGTTTTTCATCAGATTCTATAGGATATCGGTGGTATCGATTTCCGATATAGGGGAAAATGAGCCGTTTGAGAAGATCTACTAATGTTTGAGATTAAAAACTATAATTTTACCAAGTTAAAGCAAATTCTGCTTCAAGAAACACGATAAAAGGGCTGAAATCCTGATCTTGACTAGACCGGATCGGATATCGGAGTATCGATTTCCGATATCGGGGAAAAATCGGAAAAACTAAGTAGCCCTTGATCTGACCGGAAGTCTAGAGAATGTTTGTGTGAAGTTTGGTGAGAACCGGATAAAAATTGTGGATTTGTATAAAGGACATACAGACAAACACACACAAACAGTTTGCCTTTTATATATATATATATATTTTCATTTTTAAACGAGTTATTTCGCTCGTTTAAAAATGAAAAGTATTCAAAAGTTCTACAATATAATTGTATAGAACACTTTTTAATACAAATGTGTACTAGTCTAACCCTATTAGGACCAAAAAATAAATATTAAACAAACAATCAATATATATATATATATATATATATATATATATATATATATATGCACTTTGGTTTTAAAAATTAAATCGGAATATATATATATAGTGTGCTATATTTATAGAATAAATTACTCAATATCAGAGACAGAACGTATGTTAATATAAAAGAATGAACATTGATGTCAACACTCAAGGGCGACAGAGTTTTTTATGCTAAGCGCAATCATTAGCCAACATGTATTGAGTTTTTCCTCGGCTATTTATAGATACGTGTCAGTGGGGCATTGTGGGCAATCTTTCTAACAGTTATTTTGACGGGAGTGGCTTAATTTATTTATTTGAATAAATCTATTTGACTTGTCATTTGTTTATTCTTTTGTTTTTCGGTGTTTAATTATGACTTATTTTATTTTTATTACTTTTTATTTTTATGATTTGTTATTTATTATTTTATTTATGTATTTGCATTATTTTCTTTTATTATTTATCTGCTTTAATGGTTGTTATATCGTCGGCGGTTTGTTAATTTGTTCATAATTTATGCCTTATTATTAGTTTTCTAATTTTAAGTAACGTAGCAAATATTTGTTTTCATGTCTGCTTTTTAATATTAGTTCAGATCGTTTATTTAGTAGTTTGTTTTGGTCAGGGAAGGTAATAATAGCTATTTTTTTCTCCAGGCAGAGTTTGCAGGTTTTTGATTGATTGTTGTAGGCCGATGCTCTTTATCGTATTTTCCATGTTATTTTTGGGGAGATTTGGGTTTTGTTTTTTTCTTCCCAGATGTACTTAGAAAGCATTGTGCTGTTCGCGTATTTTCTATTTGTGAAGGATGTTTTGTGTGTGTAATGTTTTTATTTCAAGGGTCCTTCTGTTACTCCTATGTATATTTTTCTTCATTAAAATAGAAAGAAGAATAAATAAATAAGTAAATATTAAAATTTTTAATATTTATTTATTTTTTATTTTTTTCTATTTCATTTGACTTCATCTGGATAAATTTGAAACATTCATCGTTGTATGAATTTGGTCTGACGATCGGCGGAGCCAGCCGCTAAATACATTACCAATGGATTTGTAAAAATGTCTAACATTTGTTTCCTGATTATAATACTCAGTTAAATTTAACAATAAATTTTAACATTGAGTTCCCTTTGGAGTTTGTCTCTATTGGAATTTACCTTACAAAATTGCAAGAGTTCTGCTATATATATATATATATTTATATATATATATATGTAGTAATGAGTAATGTAGAGAAGATTGTCACTTAACTGAGCAGAGTTATCCTGACTACGAAATTTCGTACAAGTAACACGATGTTTTTTTCAAACTTATACATATATATATATATATATATATATATATATATTTGCAGGATAGAGATAGATATTAACCATGCAATTTAGATATTCCCAGTGCATAGTACTTATTGTTTTCTAACCAATAGACATGGAAATAAAACTACAAAACTCAGTACAGAGGTTAGCGAAGAAAAACGTGATGAAAGGGCAAGTATAAACCTCATGACGGAATGCATCGTCAGTCATTTTGAATTAATTCAACCAACTCTCTTATCCCAAAAGACAAATTGCTCATTAGACGAAAGCTTTGGCTAAAGTGATCCATATTGTCACTCTACTCAAACACTTCAGCCACAGAAGTGTACAAAAATGTTGGAGAGTTGAGTTACTGCAAGTAAATAAATGAAAACTGCGATATCAAGAAAAATCATGAGACGTAGAAGTAAAATATTATACTCGATTGATTCGGCTCAAAGTTCCAACGTATATCAACTGAAAGAGGCCAGACCGTACAACCAACGTAACGTCGTGGGTATGATAATAAAAACGAGAACAACATTCTGACCAACAAAATTACCTACATTTTTTTAATCAATTACAAAATAATTTGATAATTTCTGAAAAAACTGCCTTGTCATGAAAGAGTTCACTTTTGCTAGGTAATATCACATAAACATTAACGTGATAACAAAAGAAGATTGTGTACGTGTTGTTTGAATTATTATTATTATTATTAAACAGATATTCTCTAGCCAACAGTTTCTTTTCTCGCACTTTCCGACTGTGGAATTCTCTTCCACATGATTGCTTCCCCGACAGCTACAGTTTCCAGGAGTTTAAATGTAAGGTCAATAAACACCTCCTAACAAACTAACTCGCATCTATTCTTTCAAACACTCTTCCCATCTACCCAACCCCCAGCCTCGGTATCCTTACCCATCTATCACCCTCCTTCTGACATTTCCTATATCTAACGACTCTTTCTCTTTACCTTCCCCTATATAACCCCATGCGCAATAGTGGCAGTGGAACGCCTTGCTTGGGGTGAAATGATTAAAAACAAAGGTGTGCAATCGAATTAAAAAAACACCTTATGTTATTGAAGTTTTGATTATTTTTGTATAATTAATGGTTGTTATGTTATGTTGGAGGATTTTAGATTTTTGTAGTAAATTGTAAATATAATAATAATTATCCCACGTCTATACAAATAACGAAGCGGGGGATTGTAATTATTTTACCATATATTAATTTATCCTTTCTTCACGAATATGTATTTCATGCAGAAACGGCATTCGGTATCGTTTACAACGCAATTTAAAAGCCCCTATGATGTTTAGATTTCCTTTGCAAGATAATTAACAACTGCAAAAAGCCACGTGTTAACTTCATGCAGTCGAAAGTCATAGAATTCCAGCTAAAATGAGTTTAATAGATTTTAAATATATAATTTTCGTAACTTCTTTTACGTCTTGCGGATTTCTTTACGTATTTCCATTCACCTAAATTCCTACTTCATGTGTAAAACCACAGGCCGATGATTTTCGTGTTAGTTTCTATAATAGGGTCATCACGAAAATTAACTTTTGCCAAATTTGGAAAAGAAAATCACTCCTTTAACAAGAATGATTTTTTTTTAATCATATCACCCCGAACAAGGCGTTAACGCCACTGATGTGCAGGGGCTACATAAGAGTAAAAAGATTAGAAGAGAGTGAAGAGAAAGAAGAACTAGCTAGAAAGGAGCAAGAAAGGATGGGAATACAGGTGTGATGACAGTTGCAAGGGTGGAGAGAAAGGAAGGATATACAGGGTGGTCTAGAAAGAACTAGAGTCAAGTGTTTAATTGGTGAGTATTGACGTTGCATTTAAATTCCTGGAGGTTGTAGCCGTCAGGAAAACAAGAATATGGAAGGGAGTTCCACAGGCTGGAAGTGCGAGAGAAGAAGCTGCAGGAGTAGAATTGTCGTCTGCATTTAGTTAATCTAACTGTGAATGGGTGGGGCCCAGTTGCCAGTCTGGTTGCACGAGTAAACACCTGTTGCAGAGGCACCAGTGACTTAATTTCGTTGGAGCAGAAGCCATGAAGTATTTATAGAACAGACAAAGGGAGGCCACATCTCGTCGATGGGGAAGTGGCTGTAATCGAGCTGTCAAGTCGGTACCTATCACAGAATTTTGCTGACAATTACGAGTAACACGAGCTGTATTATCAGTACTTGAGGTAACTGAAATGCTGCGGATATCATGAACCGAGCATGTGAGCAGTGAAAAAGTTTTGGAAAGGGTGGAAACGAAAAGAAAATTAATACTGAGCATCAGGAAGAGACAAGTGAAGTTTCTGGGACATGAGATGAGGAAGGAGGGCCTGGAGAACCTGATACTAACAGGCCAGATAGAGAGAAAAAGAGGCAGGGGAAAACTGTGTAACGTATTTGACTGGCCTGTGCGGGTGGGTGGCAGAACGAGGGTTGCACGGTGTAGCAGGGAAAAGCGCGCTGAAATCTACCAGGGAAAAAGAGAAGTGGAAAGCCATGATCACCTACGTCCGGAAGGGACAAGGCACATAAAAGAAGACTCGTTAGGATGCGCGTTTGTGTTGTAATGGATATGGGTTCAGAATAAGGAGTTGAAAAATTGATTTTGAATTCTAGTTGAATCCGCACGAATAACTTCAAAAAAGTTATAAATCCGTCTTTTCTCCCTGTAGCTATGGGCTAAACAGCAGAACAGATTGAGTTCTATAACCTTGTCTGGCAACTAGTCTATTGCAGAAATTAATGGCAACCTACTGCAAGAAAAGTATGTCCAGTAAAATTATTCGAGATAGGATTGTCCAAGTGGGTATTACGTATGACACAGATATTTGTATATTTGTTCTAGAAGAAACTAAACCTGTGAAGTACTTATATTTGTGTAAATGTGCCAGTAACGCTTATAGTAATATAAATCGTTTCTTTATCAGAAAACATCCAGTATACATTGACCCAACAGCTTGAAATTTGTGTCGGTTGATATATATATATTAAATATTTTACAGAAAATACCGAGCATGTGAGCAAAGACGAGGTTTTGGAGAGATTGGAAAAGAAATGGGAACTGATACTTAACATTAGGAAGAGCCAGCTAAGTCTCTGGACACGTAATATGGAAGAAGGGCTTGGAGAATTTGATACTCATAGAACGGTTAGAGAGAAAGAGAGACAAGGGAAAACAATTCGTGGAATACTTGATTGGCTTGATCTGGGTTTGGGAAAAATAACAAGAGAGAAGGAATTAAGAGTTACAAGGGATAAGAGGATGTGGAGAGCCACGATCAACTACGTCCTGAAGTATGAGACAGTATTCGTGGCAGCATAAAACATAGGTCGAGAAAGACCCATTGTACATTTAACACAGTCTACTGCAAACTTGAACTTAATGACTACAAAAGCGAAAAATTTACAGACGTATGTTAGTATAAACTTTTGGTCTCAATTTTAGTGTGTAGAATTCGTCAAAATGATTTGTAAAAGTAATTTATATATATATATAGGAAAGAATATTAATAAAAAAAAGTTTTGAATTTAAAAATGTACTTTTTTCGGACAGTATTTGTTTATTTTTATTATTGTATTTTATATTTCATACAATAAAAAAATAAACAAATACTGTCCAAAAAAAGTACATTTTTAAATTCAAAACTTTTTTTTTAATATTCTTTCCTATACATATTAAAACAGTATACGTGGATCATCACTATGTTATATATATATATATATATATATATATATATATATATTTGTGTGTGTGTGAATAGAATACGAACGAAAAAGTGTCATTAATCCAACGTGTTTAACTTTAAGATTCTTTAAAGGTTTCAAAAGTTTTTAAATCATTCGTCTTTATTGGTGTTTAAATCGTTTGTTTCATTCATATATTCAACACTACCGGCCATAATTATTAGGCAACCTCAGTTTAAAAAAATATGAATATCATACTATTTTTAGTATTTATTGCCAAGTGAATGATTCTAAATGAAAATAGAATGGTTCTTTGTTATTATTACGTACCAAAATTTTACAAGGCAGCCAGGAAGCCTTTGCTGCGGCCAGCCAATAAGAAGAGACTATCATAGGGAAGAGAGCACAAAAACTGGACATCAGAGCAGTTCATTTGAGGCATGTTATTGTGCAGTATTAAGAAAAGAACCATTCTATTTTCAGTTAGAATTATCAACTTGAAAATAAATACTAAAAATAGTATAAAATACATCATTTTTTTAAAACCTGGGGTGGCCTAATAATAGTATATATATATATATATATATATATATATATATATATATACGTGTGTGTATGTGTGTGTCGTTCATTGCATGAACTAAATTCAGGAATATTTAAATCAAAGACAGTATTAAATTCGGAGAAGAAAAGTGATTTTGTTTTTTATGCATTGAGGCCACGCATTAATGATGTCAAAAACAGTTCGCATTACGCTTAGTCACGTCAAAAATTTATTTAAGCATAACTGCATCTTTCACCCTCAGATGTAAACAAATGAAAATAAAATACTAATAAGGGAGCCCAGCCTTAGGGCCACACACGTCGAACAGGCAACGGTAGCGGCATTCTTTTGTTTATTCCTTTTTCTTTTCACTACGTCTGCCGGATCTCCTTAGATAATGACTTTGCGTTAAATTCATTTCTTATGATTATGAGAATGATGATATTGAGCTATTTATTCCAATGTCTTAAGAATCTACCTTGTATCGTTGAATAACCACCCATCTTCATCCATCTAATTTGAGCACTCTGGGGAAATGGTATATTTTAAAAACAGTAAATAGACACCGCTTTTTACGGATCGTTCTTCAGCAATAAATTGAACACTTTTGGCTACTGACGTTGGTTTACATTGTGTATATAACACGCAAAATTTTCCGATAGCTTAAAGGTATAATCTCCTACTGATACCACAATTTCCGTGTTTTAATCTCGGCTGGAAACAATCGGATGTACTGATGAGCTGTTATACAGCGAAACAGAACTGTCTGTGCATTACTTATCCTTCTATATATATGATAGAGCAAGGTATATATATATTAGTATGGATGTAAATAAGTATATATATATATATATATATATATATATATACATACATATATATATATATATATATATATATATTATATATATATATATATTTGTGTGTGTTGTTGTGTGTGCGTGCGTGTGTGTGTGTGAGAGAGAGAGAGAGTTTAGCTCTCGCCCGTCGACTGAGCACTCTGGGGAAATGGTAGATTTTAAAAACAGTAAATAGACACCGCTTTTTACGGATCGTTCTTCAGCAATATATTGATCACTCTTGGCTACTGGCGTTGGTTTACATTGTGTATATAACACGTTAAAATCTGACTTTCTTTCACAAGTTTAGTAGTAGAATCCTGATGAACCGTGATTAAGCGAAACGAGCTTGCATGCAGATGGCTATATATATATATATATTGGGTTATTGAATGTATTTGTCGAACCTGCGATGCGATGTTAAACAATATCAAAGGAAATGTGAACCAATATATATATATATATATGTGTGTGTGTGTGTGTGTATGTGTGTGTGTGTGTGTGTGTGTGTGTGTTATCAATAGTACATATACAGGTTCGGGTAGATGTCTCAGTTTTGTAAACAGAGTATTTTTGTCTAATGGTGATTACTCTGCTTTCTCATGTGTTAAACTCCTCTGCTATCTCACACAGCTTCAATTTACAATCGGCCAAAACGAGGTTGTGGATATTTTCGTGTTTTTCGGGACAACTACCGATTTGGTGCGACTTGAGCGTTCAACAACATTTGTGTCTGTACAACCGTGTTTAAAGTCAGCATACCACATCTTAATCTTTGTTTCCGACGGAGCAGAATCCGAATAACGCTTATCAAGCCATTGCTTTGCTTGCTCAGTATTTTCGATGAGAATGTAATGCTTTATTATCACATGAATTCAGATTTTTCCATTGTTTTGAAAATTTTCAACAGTAGCTCTATTTAAATGACTTTAATTTGTAAGCTAATAATCTAATTGGTCATAAATTTTGTCACGTGCCATTTGACGGTTAGTACTTCATAAAAATTCTATGGAAGTTTCATTACTCGCGCCTCCTTTAAGTCAAGCCTGGGACATATTGAGTGATGTTTTAAACGTTTAGCATTGATTTGATTACTCAAGGAATTAATCGTAGCGTAAATTTTTAAAAAATTCTAGGATTTTCAAAAAACAAATTGTCAAAAAAAAAAAATTGGCTCGGAGTATTTGCATCCACACTTGAAATAAGGAATAAAACTAAGTTTTATTTAAACTTTTCCTGCATCAACTCTTGTAGTAAAATGTAGAAGTTTCCTCTATTTGATATTATGTGTGCGTCGACATATTTATTGTTATTCTTAATACTTCTTCAGACGATTCGTATTTGTTGTTTTGACGTGCTGCTCTGGCCCTAAATATTCTACTATCTTTACCGCCAGAAACGTCATTACGAGACAGGAAATCAATAGAGACGGTGGTATTCTTCTGTAGCTAAGAAATCCGTCTGTGTTACACAGTTCATTGATGCTGATTCTGCCTCTATTTAAAACGTCGAACTCTGACGATCGTTTTGGCCTGTGATTTTAAGCATAGGGACTGAGCCAAGACACTTGATAATTTAGTAATTACAGCAGAAGAACGATCGCAAAAGGTCAATCGATTGGTGGCGATTTAAACCAAAACGGGAAAGAGCCGGAAAGAGCATGGTGATTGCAGGTGACTCTCAGAATATTCCCTTCATCTGGAAAGAATGAATCGAAACTCTACGATGAAATGGAGATCGGACCTGAGGGCTGATCTGATTGCCCGGCTACAAGACAGTCTGTAACATTTAAGTTGTTAGACAAAGTGACTGGTCCAAAAATACGATTAAGTTTTAAGAACTATCAATGTTACTTAGGTTATTGAACACATTTCAGGTGATTAGATAGGTCTCAGCGGGAGAGTAAATTGAGACCCACTACTTTAGCTGCTGACGATAACGAAGATGGACTCTCGGATTGTTGCTGATAAGACCAACGAGTGTAATGGTATTGACATTGGTTTTATTGAAACAGATTTCTGTCTCATACTAATGGAAATAATGACATTAATGCAGACAGGATTCGTTGTTTAACTTATATTATTTTCCATGTACAATTGTATATGACACGAACTAATGCAACTTATATAGAGAGTCAGTTAAATATGTTTATTAAAGTCAGCGAAAAGTTTCCAATTTAATATTTATGCTATAATATTTGAATGGGTGGAGATTTTAACGTTTATCGTGGTGGAAAATGGAATTCGTAAATTGCGATTTATCTCCGGTTTTGTTTATGACGTTCACTTTGGTAAAAGTATAGATCTATTCATATCTAGCTATGGGTCTAAAGAGAACGTAGACTGGTCTGACAGTTCCTATGAGGTAGCCAATCTAGGAGAAACTCTGAAAGCCTAGAGGAATTTATTTAAAATATTACTTCCAAGAACATACAGCACTATATAGCTAACGAAAATAATATTTGAAACCCATCAGAATCTAACTCTTAAAAAAACATGTCATTAAAAAAACATTCTTTCACCACATATTTCATGCAATGGATATAAGTCAGTCAATTAAGTGCCATACATAATACACGCTTTGGGCAATCATGTCTCTTTCGAGACATTACTGACTGGGCAGAAGTTTGTCCCATAGTAGGTTACCATTGCTTTCTGCGCTAGACTGGTTGCTAGCCATGGCTATAGAGAATAATCTGTCCTGTTATTTGACTCATAGTTTGTGGGAGAAGAGATGTATTAAATTATTAAGTATTAAAAAGTGGGGGATCAGTATATTACTTCAGAACAATATAAAACTGATCCCCCACTTTATACCCAGTAGAAGCTTTAATCATGATTTCAACTATTACATTCAGTCAGTCAGTTAAGTGTCATACGTGAAACATGCTTGGGCGATCATGTCTCGAAAGAGACATGGCTGACTGAGCAGAAAGTTATCCCGCAGTAGGTTGCCATTGCTTTCTGCTGTAGACAGGTTGCCAGCCAAGGCTATAGAACCCACCCTGTCCTATTATTTAATCCATAACTGGAGAGAAAAACAGATTAATACCTTTCCTAATGGTATTGGTGCGTAAGTGACTACAATGAATTCAGCTGGAATTCGAACTATATTAGAGATGAGCTTATACTCGCAGGTTAGTGCCATACGTGATATACACTTGGGCAGTCATGTCTCTTTTGAAGCATGATTAACTATGCTGAAGATGTTCCCGCAAAATATTGCCATTTTTTCTGCGTTAGACGGGTTGCCAACCAAGGCAATAGAACCTAGACTGCGATGCATATCTTTCTCAAGGGTATTTATCTCCGGTTTCTTATTCCGAGCCGATATCCAATGCACCACAATATGCACAACTACTTATGTAACTAATATCCTGATCTTCATAAAAACTTTGCTAAAGGCATGTGTCAATGAATTTGTCATTATAAACAACACAAAATAACAATATTGATCTATTCGATAATATGAAACCATATCTTTGTATACGTCGTATGAATTTTTATTCATATATTCCTTCAAATAATTTTTTATATCATTTTACAACCAAATAATGTTTTCCTTGTTATATCGACATTTAAACAGTTATAATCGCGGGAAGGCGAGTTGACATGGCAAAGAACGCGTTCCAGGAGCTGAGTAAAGTACTAACACACAGGAAAATCTCAATAGAAACGAAGAAAAAGTGCTAGACTGCTATGTGATGTCAGTTCTTCAATACAGCAGTGAATGCGGGACAATATCATCGAAAATGAGGACAAAACTGGAAGCAGCCGAAATGTGGTTCTACAGAAGGATGCTACAGATATCGTGGACTGAGCATGCAAGCAACGAGGAGGTGTTGGAAAGAATGGCAACGAAAAGGAAATTGATGCTGAGCATCAGGAAGAGACAACTGAAGTTCCTGGGACATGCAATGAGGAAGGAGAGCCTGGAGAACCTGATACTGACTGGTCAGATAGAAGGAAGGAGAGACAGAGGAAGGCAGCGGATAACATATTTGTAGGGTCTGATAAGGGGTTGCCAGGAGCAACAGGCTGAAACATACTAAGAGCCACAAGGGATAGGGAGACGTGGAGAACCATGATCGCTTACATCCTGAAGGGACAGGACACATAGAAGAAGAAGAAGGAGTCCGGGAAGCAAGAAATCAAGAGGAAGTTCTACAGCCGAGAAGTGTGGGAAAAGAAACTATTAGAATAGAACTGATGGTGGCATATAGCTAGTTGAAAAGTAAACGATTAGACCGATCTAATAGAAAAACTTAAATTCGTGCAACAGAATAGGTCATCAGAACATTTCTGTAGAAAAAGCAGTGGGAGATTACGTCACGTCACGTCGGAAGTCGTGATTTCAAGTCAGGATTGATTGTATTATAGACACCTTCTTTGAAATTTGTCAAGAATCTCGAGATATACGGAAGGAACGTCAGCTCAGACATGGCAACAATATTCAATGCACGGATAAATAATAGATTTATAAATGTGAAAGTTGGATTCTGGTGAGTAGAACTGCATTTCACGATAGAGTTAACCAAATTTCTTAGGAGTAAGAAGCATGAGTCCAATATAGTGATGTTCTTCTGGAGTTTAGTATCATCAGTGCCGATGGCAGTCAGAAAAATTTCTCTGTTGTGATTAGCAGATATGTTTTGGGTGCATTAAAATTTACAAGCTATTCTTTACCCCAGGCAAGCACTGATTTGAGGTCATTTGCAAGCGCACTTACTTTCTACTTTGCAGGATTTGCTACAAAAAACGAGTAAAAAGTTGGGTCATCTATCTGTTTTTTTTGTTTTTTTTTTGCTTCTAACCATATATTCTATCTTTTTACAATTGATAGTTAGTCCTTTCTTTTTGCTTTCCTTTACTTCCATCCATAACAGGACGTCAAGAGCACCTCTCTTCATGAGCAATATGCGAAGAGTGCCGTTAGTTTTATTTTTATTTTTTAAATCATTTCACTCCAAGCAAGGCATTCCACTGCCACTATTGCGCAGGGGGTTGCATAGGGGAAAGTGATGAGAAAGAGTGGTTAGATATAGGAGATGTCAGAAGGAGGGTGATAGACGGGTAAAGATACCGAGAATGAGGGTTGAATAGATGGGAAGAGTGTTTGAGAGAATGGATGCGAGTTAGTGTGTTAGGAGGTGTCTATTGACCTTACATTTAAACTCCTGGAGATTGTAGCTCTCGGGGAAGCAAGTATGTGGAAGGGTATTCCACAGGCGGGAAGTGCGAGAAAAGGAGCTGTTGGAGTAGTTGCATTTGTTTTAAAACTTGAAGCATAAACGCTACTAAGGTACACATGGATAGTTGGGCATATTATTAATTGGATTCCGGGATGAGTCAGCCAATATATATTTATTTCTTTGGAAGTCGTTCGTCATCATATCACGCATATCTGTGATACACGTGCCCGGTATACCCTTATCAGCCTGAATGACATCAGGGTTATTTTGGCTTTCGTACATTTCTACACCAGCATCTCCTTGTTAGTGTACTGCCCTCTCATTCAACAATTATACTCAAATGAATCTCCAAGCGTCATGTAATTATTATTTCTTTAGTATGGTTTAAAGTTCTGCTTTACTTAGAAAATTCGGTTTGTGTCATATAAAATACAGACTGAAATAGGGAAGTAGATATTACAATAGATTAATTAGAAAATAGAGGGAAATGTGCACTACTCATTCATTTGGGGCTTTGCTGCAGAACAATAGTCAAAAAGTTCATCTGTAAACAACACATGGTATATGTAGACAGAAACCCATTCATTCGATCATTTCCGATTAAATGGAATAGACAGCGAATGGGCACTGAACCGTTTGGTAGCGTTCTCTTGGTGTCGAATTAGTCGTGCTATTTCAGGCGGAAACTTCGCAAAGAAATCAAGTGTTAAGATACGATGGCAGTGAGTACTCGGAACTTTACATTTAATTTAGGCACGTTCTTGGACAAGATTCCAGCCAAAATAAAAGCGGACAAATCGACACCAAGAAAAATTCACGAAACGGCTCAATAGACATTCTTTCTGTATCGTCTATTACATAAAACGGCTGAATGAATGTTAATTTTTTGGTAGGAACTGTTCACCAGATACAAGACATAAGGGCCACTCAAGGTAGAGGATTATTGAGTAGGTCTATTTTAAGAGAAATTCAGGAAACGGCTCAATAAACATTATTTCTGTATCGTCTGTTACATAAAACGGATGTATAAATGTTAGTTTATTGGAAGGAACTGTTCACCCAGTACAAGACCTAAGCGCACTTTAGGGAGCGGATTGTTGCGTAGGGCTATTTTAAGGGATAAAGATAGATGATTAATTAATTTGTTATTTTTGTACAGCTTATTAATTGTTGGTTATTAAAACCGAATTATTTTTGATTGACAGAATAATTTCATTTTTTTATTTTTGCAAATAAATATTGCATTAACAATTTGTTGGGAAATAAGAAAGATCTTTCTAGGGACATGTTTTATTATTTAACCCATAGCTGGTAAAAAAGAGATAGGTTGATATATTTCCTGGGGATATTCGCAAGTAACTAACTGAAATTCTCAAAATTACTCAATAGATGTTTTCTTTACGTGATCTATTGCATAAAACACGGCTGAATAAATGCTAGTTTTTTTGTAAGTAGTTGAAAGGATGAGTCTCACTGAGTGTCACATATATTGTTCACAGAAAAAACATAAGTATTTCATATAAATGCCGTCTCATCTAGCCCAGTCGACGACAAGCTAATCGAGAAAACCCGTTTCTTAACGTACCTTTCCCTGTATTTCACCCGGCTTTTACCAATTCTAAGGACCGTGTCTCTTCAGGATGTGGGTGATAATGAATCTCCAACACTCCATGTGCTTTCTGGATTTTAGTAAAGTTAGGATGTGCGTTGTGGTCCAGTGGATATCGGCTCGGAACGAGAAATCGAGGAGCCG
Organism: Ascarosepion bandense; assembly: GCA_037127315.1. Taxonomy (NCBI): domain Eukaryota; kingdom Metazoa; phylum Mollusca; class Cephalopoda; order Sepiida; family Sepiidae; genus Ascarosepion; species Ascarosepion bandense. Next base: position 402,059 of record JBBBDQ010001888.1, read on the forward strand.
AGTTCGAATTCCAGCTGAATTCATTGCCTTCACTTACGCACAAATATCCATGGGAAAGGTATTAATCCGTCTATTTCTTCCAGTTATGGGTTAAATAACTGGACAAATTGGGTTCTATAGCCTTGGTCGGCAACCAGTCTACTGCAGAAAGCAATGGCAACCTACTGCGGGATAATCTTCTGCCCAGTCAGCTATGTCTCTTTCGAGACATGATCGCCCAAGCGTGTATCACGTATGGCAATTAACTGACTGACTTTTTAAAACCTCTTCTGCTAACCAACAATGCACCGGTCCAGTAAGCACCTAATTCTTCATGGTATCTTCTAAGAGCCTGATATTACCTCAAATGGAACACTCCTTTCATATTTGAGCCGGGGTTGCCAAGCCCCAATTCACAGTCTCGATAAAGTCCAAAAACATCTCCGTGTCGTCGTGGTTGACAACATTATTTTCCACGCTACAAACCCTTTCCCACTGGCGAGATGTGACAAGCTTCTCACTGCTCTCTTGCTACTTCCATGGAAAATATTTGGACGAAATTCATTCCTTGGTCCCAACAGATCTAACCTTCACTTGCACTATTATTCACGCCGTATTTCATTAGTGAGAACTAGCTCCTTCCCATGAACCACTGACACGTGGATTTGGTTGGTTTGGTTTGTTTTACGGCATATCAAACTCAATGGGCCATTTAATGCCAACGAAAATCTAATCTAAATTTATTTATAAATGGAACTTTGTATGTTTGTGTATGTGTGTGTGTGTCTGTGTGTGTGTCTGTCCGTTACCTATAGACTCCGAAACGGCTGAACCAATTTTCTTGAAAATTTACACAGTTGTACTATAAGCGTCTGCGAGTGTTCTTAGCTAGGTTTTGTGGCGAGGTACTCCCGATAAATATCGAAAATCAATAATCGAAAAAATCGGCTTATAGAAGGAGTGGTCCGATTTTAATCAAATTTAATAAACTCATAGACAAAGACATACGAAACGATATTCAGAAGTTTCAAGATGGCAGTTCTTACAATAGTGCAGAAAATCGATAATATATATATATATAAAAGGCCGGATGTTTGTGTGTCTGTCTGTTTATCTGCCTCTTGTCTGTATTTTCTTCAGCCCTTTTATTTTAGTTTTTGGTTGGGGTTTGGCTCTAAGTAGGTATAATTGTAGTTCTTAGTCTCAGCCATGATGCCATTTACTCAGAGGACTTATTTAGCCTTCAAAATTCCGTTTACGACGAAAAAAAATTATTTGATATCGATACTAGGAAATCAAAATTTAACTTACATCCATTCATTTTTCTTTCAGTCTACGGTTTCGCTTTAACTGGAAACAACTATTGCTTTTTAGCCTTTCGTGCCAACGTCCAAAGAGTCTGAGCTCCAGGACCATGGATTAGTTTTAAAGCTTTCATTACACCCGAGCAACGCCGGGCTATACTGCTAGTTTTACTATAAATTTGTATGAATAGAATATATTTTCTTTGTAAATGGGTTTCCTTAAGAATCAGATGTATTGATGGTAATATTATTCCTTCACATATTTTTGTTGCTAACATTTTTCCTTCAAAATCGTATTATTTTTATTTCTTTCAAAAACGTTTTGTTGGTAATATTTTTCATTCAAAGATGTTTTGCTGGTAATATTTTTCATTCAAAAACGTTTTGTTGGTAAATACTTTCATAGCATTTTGATCTCGGTTTGGGGTTAACTATTTACTCATAGTTGGGATCCTAACAGGGTCAGGGTAAACCTGGGAACCCCAGCAATTAAGAGGTGTTTTCATGCTCCTCACAACCTCCCAATCAGAGACCTTGCTGCCGGATGTAGTTTACCGTCATACCCAGGACCAACTCACCCGTGGAACCGACTACCAAGATGATGTTTCCCGATCACTACAATGTTCATCTGTTCAAGTTTAGGGTTAACCGTTATCTTCCCTTCCTATCCGCACAAACTGACTCTTATTCTGTAACGTTCTAAATTGTGTGGCTCTCTGGTCTTCTTCAGGGTAAGCCTCACTGTAAAAAATACGAAAAAATCTCATTAAATATATATATACTTTTTTGTACATGAAATAATCTTATCCAAGAACCAGTCAGATTAAATTATTTCAATCAATTTTCTACAGCTAATCCTGTTCAATGCTTGATTTGTAAGACATACTTTTTGTTATTGCTTTTAAAATAATATTCTTGGCGGCGCTCTTGCATACAATACACGAGAGTCGGCACGATAAATTTGAAGTCATTCCTTTCCTATTTTAGATACTGTTCGTGGCTTGTTACGGAATGACATTGTTTATTTATATAGTTTTTTTCTTGACAGAAATTGGTTGGACGAACTGTATTAGCGGTATTTTTATTTTGCTCTGTGTTATTAAGCTTAGGTAAAAAAAAAAACAATCTTGTCGGAACGTTTATTCCAAACGGCACGTTTATTTTACAATTTGATAGATTCCTGCCGGCATCTTTATCTTAGACGGTGCTTCTATTTGATAAAATGGTTACGGTTTCTGTATATTTAAAAAATCATATAACAATTTTAATATGGACTAAATTTAAATATATATATTTTTTATATTTTTAACCAATATTGTATAAAATCATCGTTCTGGAAAACAGACAATAGATAGCCAGACACGCAATATGGAAGAATGTGTGCTTCATTAGCCTGGGCGATAATTTTCAACATAGCCATTGGGAGAATCACTCCTCACGATATAATTAAGTCGAGACACGCAATAAAATTTGAAACAATGAATCGTTTTCATCACGTCACTTTGCTCATGAAGTCAATAGGCTTGTTTAATCATTAGTTGCTCTCTGTTTTATTTTTATTTTAGTTCACCCAATAGAAGGCCTAAGGGCCACTCAAGGTAGTGGGTTACTGAGTAGGATTGTTGTAAACGAGAGAGAAAGAGAATTAATTGATTTTGCATTAAATTTTAATAGCTTATAAACGCTTTGTTTGCTATTTAATACGGAAACATTTTGGATTTTAAGAACTTTATTTGCTTTGTAAGTGAATATTGCATTAACAATTTGTTGGGAAATAATAAGGATTTTTCTTAATATTTAATCCATAGGTGGCGGAGAAGAGATCGTTTCATACGTTTGCTGATAATATTCTAACATAAGTGACTATAATGAACTCGACTGGAATTCGAACATCTCTTTTATTTTTCATTCCAAACCGCTATCTATTACACCACCCGCACATCCAAGAAAAGAAGTAGAAAGTATAAATTGCATATTATGAGTATGTGTAGGATAGATAAAGTTTCACCCTGGACTTGGAGGGGTTAGGATTTTAAAACCAGAGAAGCATTTTTAAGGAAACTGTTCATCACTGTACGAGATCCTATGAATCGGAAGCCCCTTTTTATTAGTTATGATCAATTCTTTAATACAGCAGTGAATCCTGGACAATATCATCGAAAATGAGGACAAAACTTGAAGCAGCGGAAATGTGGTTCTACAGAAGGATGCTGCGGATATCGTGGACTGAGCATGCAAGCAACGAGGAGGTGTTGGAAAGAATAGCAACAAAAAGGAAATTGATATTGAGCATCAGGAAGAGACAACTGAAGTTCCTGGGACACGCAGTGAGGAAGGAGATCTTGGAGAACCTGATACTGACTGGCCAGATAGAAGAAAAAAGAGACAGAAGAAGGCAGCGGATAATATATTTGCAGGGCCTGATCAGGTGGATGACGGAACTGGGGTTGCGAGGTTTAACAGGAGCAATCATACTAAGAGCAACAAGGGATGGGGAGACGTGGAGAACCATGATCGCCTACGTCCTGAAGGGACAGGGCACGTAGAAGAAGAATTTGGCTAACCGGAATTTCCAGTCTTCAGTCATATGACCTAATTTTTAGACAGCTCGTGCGATCTCACTTATTAATAAGTTTTACGGCTTATATATACGGTGACTTTTGATTATCTGGTCTCTCCCACTCGGAATTAAATTATTCGAGAGGTCTGTTTATTCGTCTGTCTGTCTGTCTGTCAATTTTTCCAATTCTTTTCTTAAATCTCTCCGCTAAGTAAAGAAAAAAATGAAAATTACCTGTTAATATTTCAACTTGTTCAGAAGCAAGATGCAACGATTATTTGCTTCTAAAATTCTTCTCCAGTTTTATCTTGCCACAAAAAAAAAAACAAAAAAACTTCAATTCTTGCCAGAATATTTTTAGATGATGTATTCTTAGTTTTACGAATATTTTTTGTTTGTTTTTACTATGATTCGGCAGTTGTACACTTTTTTTTATTATTAGGGCTTCTTTTGTCTTTTTAACTCTGAAACTTCAATCATAGAAACATTCATTTTCAGGAATGTGTGATTCCAACACTGAGAAGTGGGAGGTTTACCAAAGTTCATCTGGTTCCCTTGAAAGTCACGTTTGAGCGACAACGTCAAAGGAAGATAATAATGAGATTAATTACGAATAAAGGCACCAGGTGCGGTGTGCATGAAAGAGGAAGCCACAAGGATTATAGTTAATAATTTCAGAATATAACAGACACTAGGGAAAGGCCAGAGGGTACATTGGCTGAAATCCTGTGAATAAAATATCAAATACGAGGAAATTATTCCGAATACAATAAAATGCAATTCTTCAATTCATGCAAATATATTGCTATATGATCATACTGCGATGAGTTTCTGGGAAGTTCTGAAACATATTACAGTGATAAAATTTTATGAGACGAAAGCAACCCAATATAAAATCTATGTAAACTTATTTATAAATGGAACTTTGTCTCTATGTGTGTGTGTCTGTGTATGTGTCCGTTACATATAGACACCGAAACGGCTGAACTGATTTTCTTCAAAATTTACACAGTTGTACTATAAACGTCTGCGAGTGTTCTAAGCTAGGGTTTGTGTCGAGGTACCACCGATAAATATCGAAAATCGATGATCGAAAAATCGGGTTATAGAAGGAGTGGCCCGATTTTAATCAAATTTAATACACTCATAGACAAAGACATAAGAAACATAAAAGATAAGACAAAGATATAAGAAACGATATTCAGAAGTTTCAAGGTTGCAGTCTTTACAATAGTGCAGAAAATTTGATATCGATACCAGGAAATCAAAATTTGACTTACATCCGTTCATTTTTCTTTCAGTCCACGGCTTCGCGTTAACTAGAAACAACTATTGCTTTTTAGTCTTTCGTGCCAACGTCCAAAGAGTCTGAGCTCCAGGACCATTGATTTAGTTTTATAGCTTTCATTACACCCGAGCAACGCCGGGCTATACTGCTAGTCATGTGTATTTTAATCATTTACTCTATGTGAAGCAATAAACTCACTAAGACGCATGGTGTTACTGAGTTTGAGAGAATATATATATATATATTTAATCATTTTACCCAAAGCAAGGTCGTAGCGCCACTGATGTGCAGGGGGCTACTTAAGACAGTTAAAGTTTTACGCAAGATGAGAGTGAAGACAAAGACGAACCAGCTACAGGGATGAAAGAGAAAGAGCAAGCGAAGGATGTGAACACAGACATTTGCTAAGTTAGAGAGAAAGGAAAAGAACAAGATACACGGGGTGATGAAAAAAGGGCTGGTAACAGATGTAACTTGACTTTGCATTTAAATTCCTGAAGGTCCTAGCCGTCAGGAAAGCAACAATATGGAAGGGAGTCCCACAGGCGGGAAGCACGAGCAAAGAAGCTGATGGAGTAGAATTGTCACATGCATTTGGTGGATCTAACTGTTAAAGGGTGTCGTGCTACCAGTTCGGTACTAATCACATTACAGATTCTCCTTTGGAGCCTGTCGAGAACACTGAGACGCCTAACCAGATATGACAACAGTAAAAAGAAAATATTAAGAAGAAATAAAAAATAAAAGAACAGAGATTAAGAAGACAGAAGATGACAGTTGACATTGCAGTAACGTTTTTGAAGGGCTAAGTCAGTTAGAAATAAAGAAACCGGAAGTAAGTTTCCGAAACGATTAGTTAAAAATACTGAAAATATTATGATACTCAATCTGAAAATTTCCGTGAAGAACTTACTTTTATAGTTTATGTATTTTTTTGTTTTGTTTTTTAAACAAGTAAGCAAGTACGGCCACTGGTAAGCAGGGGGGTTGCATAAGAGGACAGTGAAGAGAAAGAAGAACATGTCACAGCGGGTAACGGAGAATATTTTAAACAAGGATAGAAACACTGGTGTAAAGAGATCTGCGTGAGAGCAAAGCCGAAAAAGAGAAGGACAAGATATAGGGGATGTCGGGGAAACAATGAAAATCAAGGAGATAAGAGATGGCAGTTGACGTTGCATCTAAAATTTGGGACATTGTAGCTATCAATGAAGCAAGTATAGTCAAAAGAAACTTCCAGATTTCCTCCGTATTCCATTTGTAAGGAGCAAGTTCTACTCGGACAACCTTTTCCTGCTATTATGTGAAACATACTTAGGCAGAGATATTTCTCTGAATACTACAATCGTAACCGCTTCAAGTTAAGACTCAGTCATTATCTATACACTCAATCTTTACTTCCTTCTACCACGACACTTTTATAATTTTATTGCACATTCAGTAATCTTATATTATGAGCAATGTTTCATTATGTGAATTTTACAATGACTTTACCGTAGAAATGGAAGAACCTCATCCTATTACACATCGTCAGGTGACAGTGAAGCACGTAATGCAGTTAATAATTTTATGTTGGTATATTACCAAAATATATTAGAAATACAGTCTAATATAATATCACGTATAAAAATTTACATTTTAATATATTTGCATATATTAAAATGTTGGCCATATAGTATTCTACTAAATTTAGTGTTTTATCCGTTTCTAAAATGACTTTTTTTTATATCCGTTTATGCGTCTTTCGTTTAAAATTAAGACAAACAATTATTGTTGGGATGAGATTTTGCTTCCTTGTAGATTAATGTATTTATTTATAAAGCTCAGAGTAGCCTTTAAAATATTTCATAATATTTGGACCGAGATTGAGGACCGATCTCTCATAAGAGACAACAAGCACATGCTAAAGGTAGCTCTACACTTGGCGACCATACTTTTCTTTTAAAGAAAATCTATCTTTAGTCATCAGGTAGGACTTTTTTTGTTTGAAGGTTTAACGACGTATCAATCCTTATGGGATCATTTAAGGTCATAGCCGATGATATTTTAGGTAAGGTTATTTTATTTTTACAACATTTTTCTTTTGGAGTATCAAGATTTATTGGGATTTGTTTCTAAGAGCAGGGTCTCCAAGTCCTACCCTTGTTATTTAACCATAACTGGAGAGAAGGGATGGATTAATACCTTTCCCAAGGGTACCAGTGCTTAAGTGAATGCAGGATATTCAACTGGAATTCGAACTCTGCTCACCGATTTCTCTTTCCGAGCCGATATCCACTGCACCACAACTCACATCCGTCATTAAACACTTATTGCACCTGGTATTCCCAAGTCACCCATCTAAGTACTGACCAGGCTCAGCGTTGCTTAACTTCGGTGATCGAGCGAGAACCGGTGTATTCAACGTGATATGATCGTAAGTAGGAACATCTGTCACTAAACACTTATAGCACCTGGTATTCCCAAGTAATCACCCATCTAAGTACTGACCAGGCTCAACGTTGCTTAACTTCGGTAATCGAACGCGTACCGATGTATAAGATTTTTTTTTATTAATTTTGTACAAATGTTTCCCCAATGCAAGGCCCAGGTTCTTCTCATGTTCAATGTTTACTGTGTGGTGTTTTATGGGCGCAAAAAATGGTGGAGGGAGATAATGGAAAAAATCAAGTTTAATTGAAGGGTTAAGAATGCAGTGAGTGGAAAAACCATCAAGCCGGAGTGTTTTTTTACTAAGCAGCCGTTCTTAGGAACAAGCTTTCCGAGTGAAGCTTTCTATAAAAATTATGTAACATTTCTAAACTTATCACAATTCTCTTCCAAATGATTGCTTCCTCGACAGTTACAATCTCCAGGAGTTTAAATGTAAGGTCAATAGACACCTCCTAACAAACTAACTCACTCCCATTCTTTCAGACACTCTTTCCATCTGCCCAACCCTCATCCTCGCTATCCTTACTCATCTGTCACCTTCCTCCTGACATTCCCTATGTCTAACCACTCCTTCTCTTTACCTTCCCCTATGTAGCCCCATGCGCAATAGTGGCAGTGGAATGCCTTGCTTGGGGTGAGATGATTAAAAAAAACAAAAAAAACAAGCCGATTGTTTTAGAGCAACTAATGAAATTTCGAAATGAGCTAGTCATTCATCGAGCTACAAAAAGCAACATTTTCTTAAGTTTAGATCTAATTGCTGCAAGGTTACAACTCAGTGAGGATCACCTTCTAATCCGCAGCGTATGTTTGCATGATTTAAATTCTAATCACAAGTACTCAAAAGCAAAAGCATTAACTTTTATTAATAATTTGGTTATTAAGTACCCAGACAGTCAACTACCATACGAGATATACGATTAGGCTATCATGTCTCCTTTGATTGATGACTGACTAGGGAGAAGATTTTGCAGTAGGTAGCAGCTGATCTTTATGAAAATAAAAGTCATGTAAGATTTTATATAATGAGGAAGGTTGTACGAGCAACGATCACCAGGGCCGACAGGATATGCACAGCTTTCCTTGCGACGTATTTTAATCCTACGTCAATTTAGCTTGCTACTTAAATAAAATAAACGATTACTGCATAATGAGGTTTATAATTTAATCTCAAGCAGATTATCTAACATTGTTACTTATAAATTTTCAGTTGTCCGAAATATCAAAAAAGATTGTTTGTCCGATGTCATGTATAGAGAAGGTTGATGACTTGGTAATGTTTAAATAATTACGCAAATATCTCGTGCGAATATTCGATTTGGGACCAGGTGAAAATTAATTTGATTCTAAAAAAGATAAAATAACAGAGTGTATGTCGCAAGTAGAGAGACAGATGATATTTAGGCCAAATAGTTTATATGAGTATTACTATTTGATATATATATATCAGCTTGCAGTGTAGGTATAGAAGAATATAAAGAATATACTGTAAATACAGTGGTAAGATAACTCTCTAAGAGAGCTCTAAATATATATATATATGTATATAAATACATATAGAGAAAATATAAGAAAGATTAAGGAAGACACGTTATTTCATGGTAAATCGGAAGTGTGGGCCTATTTCAGGCGAACCATCATCAGCTTCCGTTTTTATTTTACAAAGGATTTTATACGTGCAAAAGGATTTTTTTCGTGTAAAATCCTTTGTAAAATAAAAACGGAAGTTGTTGATAGTTCGCCTGAAATAGGCCACACTTCCGATTTACCATGAAATAACGTGTCTGCCTTAATTTTATATATATATATATATATATATATATATATATATATATATATATATAATTTATCAAATGCATTAGTTATATAACCACAAGTTCAATCACAACTTAAACCTTAAAAAGCTCATTCTTATAAAAATAAAGAGTAACTGACTCAGAAGGAAATTATTGAGCGGACCACAGTTTAATTTTTGCAAAATATAAGCCTGTGCCCTGGATTTCTTCAATTACCATAATTTCTGTAGATTACCAACCCAATCTACGCGACTATAAAACGTTAAATAAAATGAATAAACTCATGAAAATACTTTCATTTAGCATTTAAAATGAACAAGTTAATCGTCCAAAAATAACATAAATATTAATTATATTATAAGCAGAAAATTGAAAATCAACATCATTTCCTTAATTTTGTTTATTGAATTATGTTACGTAGGACCATCCATAATTTACTTAGACATTTCAATTAACTAGATGAATATTTATGAGCGTTACTAACATTTAAGAATTTTGAAAATCTAAGAAAATTTTAATGTTGTTTATTAATAGTTATTGCAAAATGAAAACCGTACATTTGGCTTTAAAAAATGCAATAGAAGACAAACCGCATCGGCAAAAATAAGTTTATCCATCATATATATATATATATATATATATATATATGAAATTATTTGTAAATGGAATTTGTCTGTCTGTCTGTCTGTCTGTCTGTCTCTCTCTCTCTCACTGTGTGTGTGTGTGTGTGTGTGCCCGTTACCAATAGACTCCGAAACGACTGGACCGATTTTCTTGAAAATTTACACAGTTATACTTTTAGCGTCTGCGAGTGTTCTTAGCTAGGTTTTGTGTCGAGGTACCTCCAATAAATATCGAAAATCGATAATCGAAAAAATCGGGTTGTAGAAGGAGTGGTCCGATTTTACTCAAACTTGATACACTCATAGACAAAGACATAAGAAACGATATTTAGAAGTTTCAAGTTTGCAGTTCTTACAATAGTGCAAAAAATCGATAATATATATATATATATATATATATATATATATATATATATATATATGTATAACAGGCAAGAAGTAGGTTTGGCTCGAAGTAGGTATAATTGTAGTTCCTAGTCTCAGCTATGATACTATTTACTCAGAGGACTTATTTAGCCTTCAAAATTCAGTTTACGACGAAAAAACTTCTCTGATATCGAGACCAGGAAATCAAAATCCGACTTACACCCATTCATTTTTCTTTCAGTCTACGGTTTCGCTTTAACTGGAAACAACTATTGCTTTTTATTCTTTCGTGCCAACATCCAAAGTGTCTGAGCTCCAGGGCTGTGGATTAGTTTTAAAGCTTTCATTACACCCGAGCAACGCCGGGCTATACTGTTAGAATATATATATATATATATATATATATATATATATATATATATATGTGTGTGTGTGTGTTTGTGCGTGTGCGTGTGTGTGTGTGTGTGCGTGCGTGCTTGTGTGTGTGTATGAATTTGTCGTAATAAAATATATTGATAAATATAAACCAAAATATACTTTACTTGTTTCGCAAAACCGGTTTTATGTCACAATAAGGAGAAGCGGACGACATTCCGATGCATACTTGATGTACATTTGATATTTAACTGAAACATATATATATATATATATATATATATATATATATATATATGTGTGTGTGTGTGTGTGTGTGTGTGTGTGTATAAATTTATTTTTGAATTAAAATTAATATATTTTATATTGCGACACGGAAATTCCCATGTTTCGAGATTTTTTCCTAATATTATAACAATGTTAGTTCATTGTTGTGAAAATCATCTAACATTGCCTGATGATGAGGTCCAAAACTCGAAACATAGAAATTTCTGTGTCGCAATGTAAAATATATTAATTTTAATTCAAAAATAAATTTAATTATGTTAACCTCTAAAATATTTGTTGTATTGAGCACTTGTAAATGCCGCAGAACTCGGAATTGTAAAACTGTTGGTTCTCTTCACATGGATTTATATATATATATCCGCAGACAGATCTGTTTCGCTGTATCACAGCTCATCAGTGTGTTATATCTAAGGGAAATTGTTTCATATAAAAATTTATTTTTTGTAAATTATTTTTTAAAGACTCTTTGGTTGATGAGATTCTTACTGAAAGAAACATTAACAACAAAATAAAATTCCAAACAAGAAAGTTATTTTCACATGTCCCATTTTAAATACATATATGCGCGTGTATCTATTTGTGTAGACATATATTTACTTGTGTGTATGTATTAGTCAATCAATTAAAGTGGCAAACGTGAGACACGCTTGGGTGATCATATCATGATCTCTCGAGACATGACTGAGTGGAGAGAAAATTATCCCGCAGCAGTTTGCCATAAGGTAAAGTGTTTGTGGTAGACACACTGCCATTTAAGGCTATAGAACCCAAGCTGTCCTGTTATTTAACCCATAACCAAGGGAAGAGATGCATTAATACCGTTCCCAAGAGTATTTTCGCGTAAGTGAATGCTATGAATCCAACTGGAATTCGAACTCAGCTACCAGATTTTTCGTTTCGAGACGATATCAACTTCACCGCAACGCACATCCGTGTGTGTAATAATAGAGGTTTTTATTTGAAGAAAATTTTTTTATCATTTGTTATTTTGGTTTTCATTTTTCTTCGGTTCAGACCATTTTCTGGTTTTCGGAAAGAGTTTGGATGAAAACTGTCCACTGATTTCTGTACACTTTGGATTTTCACATCAAGAGATCAGCGTGATGAAAGCAAAAGAAAAAGACAAACGCCATCTGCTGACGTATGAAGTTGCAATGAAGAAATGCAACGCATGGCTACAAACAAAATCCTTTTAATCCACAAAAGGTTATTTGATAATGAAAAATTTATTGCAAGATTGCCGCACAAATACACACAATATAAAGAAGAAAGAAAAATGAGGAGGAAAGGAAAGAAAGAAAGAAAGCTGAGGAGAGAAGGAAAGAATGAAAGAAAGATGAGAAGGCAAAGAAAGAATGAAAGAAAGATGAGGAGAGAAGGGAAGAATGAAGGAAAGATGAGGAGGCAAAGAAAGAATGAAAGAAAGATGAGGAGAGAAGGAAAGAATGAAAGAAAGATGAGGAGGCAAAAAGAATGAAAGAAAGATGAAGAGGGATGGAAAGAAAGAAAAATTCAAAAAATGAAAGAACAAGGAAAGGAAGAAAGTGATATAAAAGAAATAAAAAAAGATTAAGACAGAAAGAGAGAAAGAAAGAAAAGATATAAATATAAGAAAAAAAGAAATAGACGATGAAAAAAAAGATGATGAAGAGAAAAAGCAATAAATAAATGAATAAAAGTAAAGAAGATGAAAGAAAAAATTTATGAAGAGAAAAGAACGAATGAGAGAAATGAAAGAAAAATTGAAGATACAAGGAAAGAATGAATGAGACGATTAAAGAAGTAAACAGAAAAAATGATGAAAGAAAAAAACTTAAGAAAAAAAGAAAAAAATGAAAATGTAAGGAAAGAAACAGACTATGAAAAAGAGATGATGAAGAGAAAAAATAAAAAGAAAGAAAAAGAAGATGAAAGCTGTAATTCTTTGAATAGAAATAGAAAGAAAGAAAGAAAGAAATAAAAGATGAATATACAAGAAATAAATAAATAGTAAAGATGAAGAAAGAAAGAAAAACGTAAGAAAAAAGAAAATATGAAAATATAAGGAACGAAAGAAACACTGAAAAAAAAGATGACGAAGAAAAAAAATAAAAATAAAGAAACAAAAGTAGAGAACAAGAAAGATATAATTCTCTGAAGAAAGAAAGAAAGAAAGAAAGAAAGAAAGGGAAGATGAAAGAAATACAGTACTGGCCATAATTATAAGGCCACCCCAGTTTTATTTAAAAGAAATATATTTAATACTATTTTGAGTATTTATTACCAAATGAAAATAGAATGGTTCTTTTGTTATTATTACTTCGAAAAATCTTACAAGGCAAGGAAGCATAGATGAACTCATCCGACTCACCCTAAATGTTATTCATTCTTTTATTGATGAAACTGCAATATAGGTAAGTATTAGATATTTATAAATTCATTTGATACATATGTTATTGTGCAATATTAACAAAAGAACCATTCTATTTTTATTTACAATTATTCACTTGAAAATAAATATTAACATATACTATGAACTACATCATTTTTTTAAAACACTGGTATGGCCTAATTATTATGACCGGTAGTGTATATAGAAAAGGTTAAGAAAGAAAGTAGGTAAGGAAAAGAAAATTTAAGAAAAGGAAGAAAGACGATGAAAAAAGAGAAAATGAAGAGAAAAGAACGAAAGAACGAAAGAAAGAAAACTATAAAGAAAACCAAAATTTTAAGAAAAAGAAAAGAGAGTATGAAATAAATACATGAATAAAAAATAAGGAGACAAGGAAAGAATGAGAGAGGCGGTTAAACAAAGAGAAAAGGAGAAAAAGAAAAGAAAGGAATAAAAAACGAGAAGACAGAAAAAGATAAAAGAAATAAAGGGAAACAAAAAGAAGAAAGAAAGAAAATTAAAAATTAAAAATTAATATATTGGAGTATGTGTGTGATTTATGCTTGTTTTAGATTTAATGTTTAGAGATTTATTAATATTTTCTGATGACATTTCATATTTGGAAAATACATTTGGCTAACCTCGTTCGAAAAACAAACAATATTTCAGCAAAATTACTTTTATAATTCTTCCATTTACTAATAATTTTTTTTGTTTCTCTTCTGCAGGTGAGTGATGTTTACTGTTTTCTAAATTTCTGAGTGCACGTTTCACGCTGAGGTAAGTTTAAAACTTCCAAAGAATATTTTTTTCCAAATACTATTATTTAAAACACAAAAAATACTTCTTTTTAGTACATGCTATTAGAAGATACCATTATATTAATGCAAATGTGTCTCGTATATTTTGATGGAATATTTTCTACGAATTCATAACCTTACTATTTAGACAAGCAAGTAATTTCCCCAGTATTGTATCAACAAATACCATTACTGAAGACATGAAAAAATGATTTCTCTTTAGTACATGCTATTAGAAGATACCATTATATTAATGTAAATGTTTCTAGTATATTTTGATGGAATATTTTCTATGAATTGATAACCTTACTATTTAGACAAGCAAGTAATTTCCCCAGTATTGTATCAACAAATACCATTACTGAAGACATGAAAAAATGATTTCTCTTTAGTATATGCTATTAGAAGATACCATTATATTAATGCAAATGTTTCTCGTATATTTTGATGGAATATTTTCTACGAATTCATAACCTTACTATTTAGACAAACAAGTAATCTCCCCAGTATTGTATCAACAAATACCATTACTGAAGACATGAAAAAATGATTTCTCTTTAGTACATGCTATTAGAAGATACCATTATATTAATGCAAATGTTTCTAGTATATTTTGATGGAATATTTTCTATGAATTCATAACCTTACTATTTAGCCAGCATTCTATAACCTTTACGCTAAATTGTCTTCTCCAAAATTTCTATTAGACACATTTGTTCATGTAAATCCATTACATTACTATTCAATCATCAAATTTTTTTTTTCAAAATTTATTTTCCCGAATTTACTCTCAGCTTCGGAGCATCTGTCAACTAAATTGTTTATTCTAGCATATGATGATGATGCAAAAAATTACCAACAATTTTGAAAATATATTTATTCAAATAAATTCTTAGGGTCAGTATGTAGACATAAATGTATTTTTATACCTATGTCAGATTACATGAAAGATACTTTTGTCTAAAATGCGTATTCTAAAATAAAAATAAAACTATTTTTCATCTACTATCTAAATGAACTTGTGGATATGTTCCAAACTGTTTAGAGCGTTAGCTCTCTGTGGATTCTGATCTCAGCATGATCGATTTATTAGGAAAATGACTCCTATATGGTTTTGGCCTGTAATGGCGATCTCACTGTGCAACACCTTTGGAAAGTGCCTGAGAACTACACACCGTGTTGATCCAAGTCAGATGAATAAATTTAGGTAAATGGAAGTATTTAGGAGCCGTCGGTGGTTGCCTAGCACTGGGCCACGAGTCATTGTGACAAAATCTTTGAGCGTATTGCCCTTGTTGAGACTGTGGATCACCCTAGATAATTCACTCTCTTCCAGAAATAGTAACTATGATCTCCTTAGCATTATCACGGTATAAGCCACAAGTGAGCGTTAAAAAGGCACAAATGCCCCTGGGAAGGCGTCTGCAATAACGATTAGCTAATTATTCTAAGTAAAAGGCATACCTTGATCTGAAGGGCCAGTGGTTGCTGTATTAGTCCTTCAAGAAATGTTTCTCTATTTCTAAATTTTCTGGAATATATTAACAAAAATGCCTAGCTTGTAGAGAAACAAAATTTCTCTATTACAAAATAGAGTTTCTTATTTCTTTCATTTTCTTTGATGCGCATCATCATCCTATCTTCTGTAGTTTTCAGTCATTTTTGAAGACCGATTTGTAGTTGGAGAAATTCTCTGCCATACTCGGACGAACAACATCAGCCTTAAGATGATGCATACTGTGGCAAGTGAGAAACTTTCTCGTTTGGACGTCCATTCGCTTAATGTCAGCTATGGTCCAATTAAGGATGTTGAAACCATATTGCGCCAAAAAGACTACCAAAGTATTTATGGCTGATTTTCTGCTTTGTGAATTCAGTTACGCCTTTAGTGTTCTTTAATTGCTTTCTCATACATTTTGATATGCTGTATTCCGTCTCCTTCGCTGACTCCTAGGTATTTATAGGCTTCTTCTTGTTCCAATTCCTCAATCTATATGAATTGTGTATGTTTCTTTAATTCTAATTATATGTTATTTTGCATTTATCAAATCCAAAATTCATCCCCTGTCATCACCGAAACATTTTACAGTATTGAGGATATCCTTCAACTCATTCTAGTCCCTGGCAAGTTTAATAGTAAATAATAAAAACAGATATGGAGATAGAAAATATAAGTTTTATTAAACAAAAAATATACAAATCGCAACACGGGTTAGTCAGTTCAGTATTACTAAGAATACTATTAGTAGAAATCAATATATACAGTCTTCTAGTGAAGAAGTACGTCCGGGGAATGAGTCTATATCCTTGCTGACCAACTAAGTGGCGGTACAACTGCTCAACTCGCTCTGACAATCACTATATTTAGCTGTCCCTTCCACTAAGGGCAACATGTGACACATGGTCAGTTATGAGTGGGAATTTCCGGGCTATATGGCCCGGTCAAAAAATACCTGTCTATTTTTCCCCAGTCGTGCTTCTACCCTTTGGCGGAACCACGACTGGGTTATTGCTCTCTGCTCGGAAGCAGAGAGCGGCCCGCTGCCCGAAGGCAGCGGGCTTACAGTGAGAGATGTAGTCGCAGCGAGAAAACTCTTTGACAATCACTGCCGTTCTCTGTATAGGCAGAATTATATGTGCACATATGTCGAGTCCATTCTTATGTCCAAAAAGAGGTGATCCCCAACTGATATCATCCATGTAGAATAGGTGATTCAAGAGAAAAGTAGTTAACTGTTAATAGGGATAGAGAGATGTAGAGCGCGATGATTTCTTACGCCCTGAAGAAATCCGACACATAGAAGAAGATCAACAGTTATTACTGTTTAGTTCATGCGAAAGAGAGATTGAGTATAGACAGAACAGTAGCGGCAACAAGAAGTCTCTTTGAAAGATTTCTCGGCGGATATTGAAACAATTGAAAGTGGAATTATTTTAGTTTGATTTACGTATAATGTTGTTGGTTCCATGTTATATTTTAGAAAATCTACTATCACCGATGAGAATTTGTTCATTTTCAAAGTTTTAATGATCCAAGAGTGGAGAACACTAACAAAGACTTTACGGTAATCTATTCAAGCTCTGCTGAAATTTCTATGTTCCTGCAATTTTCTAGAATCATTCTATTTATGAGTAGCTGAACTTTGCAACCATATGAACCTCATCGACGTTCATTCTGATCCAGAGGAATAATGTTGTTTTCATCGAGAAAATCGAGATTATCTGAGGACAGACGTGATCAATTTATATGCGGACTTGTTATGTGACTATAAGTCTTTAATTAATCTGTTTTTGGTAGATGTATAATACCTTCAGTGATCTATTTGGAAATTTCATTGGGGCTATTAATTAGCATTGATAAAATTTGTGCAAGGATTTTATGAGAGATGATGGTGTCAAAAGTTAGGTACCGTAGCATTTTAAGTGGATTTCCATGTTGGAATTTTCTTAGAGCTTTTTTAACATTATTCCTGGTTATATTTTCCCATTATCATTATCATCATCAATTTCATCATTTTTCGATTTATGCTATGGTCACACTACCTACCAAGTCTGTGGAAGGCAAGGAGTGGTCTGCTGTTGTGGCCACATGTCAGTTGTTTTTGTATCTCCCATAAACATCACGAGCGTTACATGGACAAAAGTCTACTTAGTGTCCGGGCTGAATTTATCAAGATAATTTTTGTATATCTTTTAAACTGGGATTTCCCGGGATTCTGTCAATGTGCTGTTTTGTCCCATTTTTTTAAATTCACGTACTATCACTGGTACTATACTTCTTCTTCTTCTTCTTCTTCTTATTATTATTATTATTATTATTATTATTATTATTATTGACATATAAGTTCTTTGAATTTAAATATTTCGGTCTGATGATAATTATATCTCAGCTGATACCTCAGTTAAGTGAAACTTTCCTTGTGCTATTTCTTGTGTCATTAGGCAATTCGGTTAACCCTATTATACGAGTGTTATTTAGTAATAATGAGTGCATGTCTCTTCGTAATCCATCTCTTCATTATTAGTTTCATTATTATTATTATTATTATTATTATTATTATTATTATTATTATTATTATTATTTTCGGAATTATTATAATTATAATTTATATTATATGATGTTGGCTTCTGTTTCTGATTCTCTGTCTCTCTGTCTCTGTCTCTCTCTCTGTATATATATATATATATATATATATATATATATTAAATACTTACTGAAACATTACTTTATAATTTTTACATACATAATATCAGTGGGATGTAGAGGAGGATCGTAATACATGGGCAACATACTGTCCTTCATATCACAGTGCCCAGACCTGCATCCGACCATTCGGCTCAAAAATGATATATATATATATATATATATATATATATATATATATATCATAGTTTAGAATATATACAAATTACAAACTACTAGAAATTGTATATTTGTTTCAACTGAAAGTATAATGTCTCATCAGTTATTAAATATTCATTGCTCTATTTCTATGTTGAGCACTGCTTTAAAATAAACGTTTAAAAGTTGTTAATATTTTCTTCGTTCCTTATTCACTTGGATATATACATACATATATATATATATATATATATATACATGGG
The DNA here is from genome assembly GCA_037127315.1 of Ascarosepion bandense. Lineage (NCBI taxonomy): Eukaryota > Metazoa > Mollusca > Cephalopoda > Sepiida > Sepiidae > Ascarosepion > Ascarosepion bandense. The sequence continues at coordinate 420,847 of JBBBDQ010001888.1, forward strand.
TATATAGAAAACTACTAGTATACTTATATATATATATGTGCGTTTATATGTAGTCATGTTTTTGTACGTATGCACATATATATATAATCGTATTTGGTTATATGTGCATATATATGGACGTGATTGTCTCGTATATATATTGTGTATATAAAGTATATGCGGGATTGAGAATGTGTGTGAAAATTTCTTTAGTAGTGATATGTGTGTGCATATATATACAACACTACTTAATCGCGCAGAAACCCTATATTTATGAAACGTATATATGTGTGAGTATGAGAGCGCTAAGACCCGTAAAGAAAAAAGAAAAAAGGAAAAATTGGAATCGGTGAATATATGTAAACATAAGCAAAGTCACATTCTAAGTATATGGGGGGATGTACACATATGTATATGTGAAAAGAAGTTAGTATAAGTAGGTAGGTTGGCATAATTGGGTCAAACAGACGCAAACGGCCAAGGGAATTTTTTTTTTTTTCAGAGGTCAACTCCTTCATGACGGCCTGAACTGCTCCAGACAGATCCGACGCCAATATTTGGAAATTGACTTCTTTCTTTCTTTCTTTCTTTCTTTCTTTCTTTCTTTCTTTCTTTCCCTTTATTTTTATTTTTATTTTTTGTTTGTAATTTTATGTTTATTATTATTTTTATTGTTATCTCTCTCTTCATTTTAAAAAAAGACTGATGAAATGAGCTAATTAAACTCATTGAAATGAGATATAGTTTATAACCAATTGAAATGACGTGTTGAGTTTTCCTTTATAAACTCTGTCTCCCTCTATCTCTGTCTCTGTCTCTGTCTCTCTCTCTCTATATATATATATAGCGTTTTGGTGCAGTATGGTCGGATGCCAGTCAGGGCAATGTGATATGGACGACATTTTGTTGCCCATTTTTCCTCCTCTCCACGTCATTGATTAGACCAAAGAAACGAAAGGGTCGTTAAAATTTAGGAGTTGGCAGAACTAGTTGAATACAACACCGAACTGCCTTAGGGACTCCGACACCTGATTTACCTCAGGGTTTACTCCTGAGGACTATACATGACTGGATATGGCTGCAAGGCAGCGGAGGTCTTAAATGAGAATTTTTCCTTCCCCTAGGCAAACTGCCTTCCTAAGATGACGAGCTCCAGCTGGTTATGAGGCGCCAGTGACCCGCCTTTCATCTCTTCTGTCTGTAAAAGTAGTTTCACGACGAGCACGCCAAGGGGCTGAACTTAGTTGTCAGTGATTATTTGAACAAGCATGCCATGGGAGCATTTTATGGAGAGTGGGCGCTTATCCTCACTATCACACCCGGCTATGACAACCTTGTGTATTCAGTTATTTATTTATTAAGCTAATCGCGAATTGTTAGCATTACCGAAAATTTAAAGTAAAAAATGTAATTTTCCTAAGAAGAATTTGTATCGTATTGTTTTTTCTATCGTATTGGATAAAATCATTAAAGCTTAGAAATTCGACGTTAGAAATAAGGTGTTATACATAGGAATGCGCCTATTCTAAGAGCGAAAGGTTTGTTTACTTTTATATAAAAAACAAACGTTAAATCAAAAAAGTAAATAAGTTACAAATCATTTGTGCTGGGATTCAGCTTATATAATTCATTTAAATATTGTAAATTTGTGCTGATATAATGCATTTAAATATTATAAAATAAAGTATCAGTAAGTATCAAAGAAATATATAAGTTACATTTATACTGCTAGTATATATATATATATATATATATATAATTCATAATATTTAATGACATAAAACTCTACACATAATTAATATAATAAAATTAATAAATAATATATTAATATAATAGAATAATACATAAGTGTCACTTTCTTCTAAGATTTTTTTTAAAGACATGTTTCCATTCAGTGAAAGAATGGAAACATATCTGTTTACTTTAGCACCAAAACGCTACACCTGGAGAGGATATTCCAGCTTCGCCCTTGATACCGATTATAAGCTTCCGCTCCATTGGCAAAGGGAATCAGCACCAGGGGTCGTTCTTGTCGGTGGAAGAGATTTTCAGAGTGAACTGAATAGCTCCCAAATCGGGGACCTTACCAGAGAGAAGTGGGCTACCTTACGGGACATCATGCACCGCACTGCCTGGACCAACTTTGGGAGAAAAACCTCAAAATCGCATGACTGGTTTAGGTCAATGTTCACTGAGATGGTTCCCGTCATTAAAGCCAAGTGCGCTCCTCTAGCGGAGTACAAGCGATCACCCAAAAATAGAAACCTTCAGATCTTTCGGGCTGCCAGAAGCGAAGCTGAGCTGCCAGATGCTGCGACAACGAGTACTGAACAGAGCTCAGTGAAAAAATTCAGACAGCACCAATCACAGGGAATATCAGATGAATGTATGATGACATCAAGACAGCAATGGGACCAGTGCAGAACAAGACAACTCCCCAAGACAATCCACTACTGGGGTAGACATCACAGACAAAAGACAACAGATGGATAAGACTCTTCTACTGCTTCCTTTGCACGAGCTGCAATGTCAACGGTCATTACTCTCTTCAAGAAGAAAGCCGAGCAAAGCAACTGGAACAGTTATAGAGGTATCTCTTTACTCTGCGTCGTTGGCAAAGTCTTTGTTCGGGAGATCTTGTACCGTTTGCCAAAAGAAAACTTGCTGAACATGTTTACCCAGAGACTTAGTTCGGCTTTCGATCAGAACGATCATAGTAGACATGATATTCTTGCTCTTTCAACTCCAGAAGAAGTGCAGAAAGCAGCAGATGTCCCTGTACGTCGCTTTTATCGATCTGACCAAGGCGTTCAAACTCGCTAGTGGGGAGGGACTCTCCAGAATCCTGTCCCAGATTGGATGCCCACCCAAGCTGCAGAGTATGAGTCCTTCCATAACAATATGCGGGATACTGTGCACCTCGAAGACCTTTAGCATCTGCAGCGGGGTCAAAGAGGGTTGTGTTCTCACTCCCACTCTTTTCGAAATCTTTTTCTCGCTACTTCAATCTCGCCCGTCTCAAAACCAAGACTAAGATATGACAAGTCCTTATCACAGATATGTTGTTTGCTAATGATACGGCATTAGCATCCTACACCTGTAATGTGATCCATCCCTATTTGACAACTCAGTTGCTGTCACTCAAGCAAAAGTCACTCATATTTAGAAAAGAAGTCTCTATCAATACTGGTAAGAGCTATAGCATTTACTGAACTTGGGAAACATATTATGGTAGAAAAATATTTCAAGAAATACATATTATAAGATGCAACCTGACGAATGGCACCCGTTTCATTAAAAATTACAGACTAGTTATTAAGAATAAGTATTTTATGTAATTTTTCATGTCATCTTTTTTTTTTTTTTTGTAGAACATAACTTTAAAAAAATTATCCAGATATCTTTTTTTTTCTCGAGTGCTTTTGGCTCTGCTTTTAGCCATTTTCAAGGATGGATATTTTATTTTACGTGTGACTGAATATGTTGTTTATAAGGTTGGGTCACTTCTACTCTAATAGTTTCTTTTCTCGCACTTCCTTTTTGTGAAAGTCCCTTCAATTTGCTTGCATCCCTGATAGCTACAATCTCAAAAGCGTCAATTACCATCTTTCTCTTTGACTTCCATCTTTCTCTCATCCATTCTTATTTCCTGTAACTTGTAAAAAATTTTCTGTCTTTCTTTTCTCTCACTGCAATTCCTGCTCACCAGTTGCTGTCTTGCATTGCTTCGGGTCGAACGTTTATATATATATATATATATATATATATATATATATATATATATATGAAGTAAAATAAATTTTCAAAATTCAAAAATGTTGAATGAATATTTCGACATAAAATCCCTAAGAGAGATTTTACGTCTCCTCTACAACGTCCGTCTTTCAAAATGGAAATAGAACGTAAATTCCTGAAATCTTAACCGTCATTTTTAATTTTTAATTTTAATTTTAATTTTTTCTACCTTTTTTGTCTGTCTTTTCATTCTTATTTTTATTTTTTTATTTCCATTTTATTTCACACACACATACACACACACACACACACACATATGCGTTTATGTGTGTTTATGTATGTATAACATTGATCACTTTATGGATAGAAAAATGCCGCCAATTTCATAAAAACGATCTAATTTTGTAAATCTTATATCGGTCAAATCTGTTCTGTTTAAAATAAACGTCGTGTCCTTCATCTACGGTAGACATCTTAATTAAATATGAACGTGTCATTGAACTTCGACGGAATTTCACTAATATAATTTGGCACAAATTGGGAAGAAACGGTTCGATCAACCGACGTCTGCTATTATCGTAATGTGCGTTGTAGTCCAGTGGATATCGGCTCGGAACGAGAAATCGGGGAGCCGAGTTCGAATTCCAGTCGAATTCTTTGCATTCACTTACGCGCAAATACCCTTGGGAAAGGTATTAATCCGTCTCTTCCCTCCACTTATGTGTTAAATAACAGGACAGATTGGGTTCTATAACCTTGGTCGGCCACCAGTCTACCGCAGAAAGCAATGGCAACCTACTGTGGGATAATCTTCTGCTCAGTCAGTCATGTCTCTTTCGAGACATGATCGCCCAAGCGTGTTTCAGGTATGGCACTTAACTAACTATTCCGTTACACTTTTTTTTAAAAAATTAAATCAAACGATTTAAATATTCGGTATTTAAATAAAAAAGGAGACCATTGGGAACTGTGGGCAAACGAGATGGCCATTTTGGAAGCGGGTAGAAAACTCTCCGCTGGGTATTCTAAAAGATTGCCATTAGTGTTATGGCGTAGTTGTACACGTGCTTAGCGTGGAAACACCCATGTGAAAGAGAATTGATTCTCGTTCAGATGTTTAATTACTCCATTTGAAAGCATCCTATTCAGCTAAGAGAAGGGAATTATTTTATGGATCAAGTCAAAGTAAGTTGTGAGAATGGGGAAGCAACTGAAATGACGATGCAATGCAACCCGGTTTTTCACGACTCTCTCTCTCTCTCTCTCTCTCTCTCTCTCTCTCTCTCTTTCTGGCGCAAACAAATTATTTTTTTTTTGATAAATAAATTTTTTATGAATTTTCTACAACAAAAACGTTCAATGTCTTGTCTATCTCATTCGTAGTTCGTTATATATATATATATCAAGATTCATTAAAAGGTTGTGAATGAAGTAATAAAACTGTATTATATTCCTGTAATCTTGGTTTTGTTTTAACTTGCACCCGTGCACATCGTATAATGTAGGATGTTGTAAGCAGAGGATTTCAAGATTTACTCTACCTAGATCAATATTCTGAACATTTTTATAACAAATTCTGGTGGATTTTCCATAGGATCTTTAGCAAAGACACAATGTCTGTTCAACCTCATTTGTAGTTCATCAAAAGAGTCAGGGTTCATTTAAAAGCCGCAAGTAAATGCAATAAAACAGGTCAAATTACTGGGGTTTTTTCTTCAGGGTTCTGCTGTTAATTTTCCATAAGAATTCTTGAAAGTATATTAACCTGATATTTATATTAAATCTGCGATGCTATCAAGTCTCTCACACTTTCTCTCTCTCTCTCTCTCTCTATATATATATATATATAGAGAGAGAGAGAGGGACATTTTATAAAAGAAAACTCAACACGTCATATTATTTATAAACTATAGTTCAATTCAATGAGCTTAATTAGCTCATATCATCAGACTCTTTCACAATATTTCCTCCATCTGGCATAAACTTTCTGCCGGAATGAACATTTTCTTAAAATGAAGAGAGGGAAAGCTCCTTACATTTATTGTCATTTATCTATTTGTTTGTAATCTTATGTTTATTATTATTATTATTTCTATTATGTTTCCTCTTCATTTAAAAAAATTCATTCCGGCTGAAATTTTATGGCAGATGGAGGAAATATTGTAAAAGAGTCTGATGATATGAGCTAATTAAGCTCATTGAAATTAACTATAGTTTATAACTAATATGACGTGTTGAGTTTTCCTTTATAAACTTCATATCGTTCTGGTTAACACCCATCGAGCTCTCTATATGGATTTACCAATTAATAATTTATATTAAGGAAATCTTGTTGGATTATCCTCACCGTTTACGGACTGACAACTATATATATATATATATATATATATATATATATATATATATATATATATCTTAGTAACGCCAATTCCTCGTGACTTATAAAAGATGCACTAAAATCCTTCTACATATTTTAGCAGGCAATCGGTGCAGTCTTTGAAATAAATTCAATGCTAATATGTATTCCGGCAGGTATGATGCTTGACAGCGCTGTTGATTGCGATTTGCGATGCAAGGCTTACAAGGTGCACCTGCTCTACATCAATCTTGTTAATCGTAGAGGGTGGAAGTGTTTTGATGAAAGTAATTGTTGTTGATGACATTTTGAACTCCTTGGGGTTACTGCATTGACGCATCTGTCGGAGAGGAATTAGCAAACGACGATGGCGATGACACAGCTAAGATATAATAGCATATCTATAGGAGATTTATTTATTTATTTCTAAATGTAAATCACTGTAGGCTAAAAAAAGATTTTACATTTTCTGGTTTTTCCTTTGGGATTTGAAAGTGCTGGTTCGAGAGGCAATACCGCAGCATATAAATATAGAATAGGTTTTCTTTTAATTTTTCACATTTAATTCTCTCAAAATCTCAGATCTTCGGATTTATCCTTTTCAGTTAGAATCCTCTTAGATTTGAAGGTGCTTGCTTCAGCGAAGATGCCATGATATATATATATATATATATATATATATATATATATATGCGGATGACTATACATATATATATATATATATATATATATATATAGTCATCCGCAGACAGATCTGTTTTGCTGTATCACAGAATACGGTTAGAATTGAAACCCGACCGAAATGACATCAGTCGGCGATTCTAGCTCTGAGCTGTGGGATGAATATATATATATATATATGCTTAATAAATTTACATGATATCCCCTCTACACACAACAAAACGTACTTTAATTTAATTTTTATTATTTTATTTTCCAATAACATATATAAGTTTCCGTATAAACCAAATCAAATTATACATTTATTAGACTCAAAAATTGGCATCGTAGATTTATAATTTATAACGAACGCGAACGACGCGAGAAACAAAAATAGAATTAAAAATCTAGACACTGTCATTCATAATATGCACCTGCTGATTGCATAATGCAATATATATATATATATATATATAGAGAGAGAGAGAGAGAGAGAGAGAGAGAAAGAGAGAGAGATAGTATTTGTAATAATGTTTAGCACCAAGGTTCTTGTTTTTCAAGTTGTTTTCACTGATAAAATGTATTTTGGCAAGTATGCATTTTTATCGTAAAGAGCTCAATATTGGGGTGCAGATGGGCGTTGATAGATACAAAGTGATTGTCTCTTTAATGGAGCAAATTCAGGTCACTGAAAACAAACACACTTAAATACTTATTCTTTTTTCCGTTTTACATTGATTCACTCTCAGTTGGCTTTTAAAAAAAACTTTTAAATTTTTTGTTTTATCCTCTGCAATTTTTGGTATTTAACGTTTATTGATTCGGCCGCGCCCAGTATATTTCTTATAGCTTTTGAGAAATTAAAAACGCTATAAATAATTAATTACTTTTTCTTCTTTTACGTGTCCTGTCCTTTCAGGACGTAGGAGATCATGTCTTTCCACATCTTTCTCTCCCTGGTAGATCTTAACACGCTTTCTCCTGTTGCACCATGCAACCCTCGTTCCGTCATCCACCTGATCAGGTCCTTCAAATATGTTATCCGCTGCTTTCCCCTGTCTCTTTTTCCCTCTATCTTGCCTGTTAGTATCAGGTTCTTCAAGCCCTCCTTCTTCATTGCATGATCCAGGAACTTTAGTTGTCTCTTCCTGATGCTCAGTATTAATTTCATTTTCGTCTCCATCCTTTCCAAAACCTCGTCATTGCTCACGTTGCTCGGTCCATCATACCAGAAGCATCTTTCTGTAGAACCACATTTCAGCTTCTTCAAATTTTTCCCTCATTCTCGAAGATATTGTCCAACATTCACTGCCATATTGAAGACCCGACATCACATAGCAATCCAGTACTCTCCTCTTTGTTTCTAGTGAAATTTTCCTGTTTCTTAATACTTTACTCAACCTCTGGAATGCTTCTTTTGCTATGTCAATTCGCATTCGGATCTCAGTGTCGCACTTTCTGTCTTCTGTTAGAATACTTCATCGGTATTTAAATTTCTGTACGTGCTTGATTTTAGAGTCCCTTACCTTGTAATTAGCATTTTGGGCTGTCCTTTTTGCCCGATGACTATGCATTCGGTTTTCTTGCAGTTTATTTGTTGTCCTTTCTTGCCACTCTCTTCAGCTAACTTCTGTGGGAAGTAATGTCGTTTTCTTTCTGTGTCTGCTATCAGCAGTGTATCATCTGCGTACCTAACGTTGTTTAAATTGTGGCCTCCGATGACGAATCCTGGCATAATCTTTAGGGTTCTCAGAATAGCCTTGCTGTATAAGTTGAATAGATCCGGTGAAAAAACGCACCCTTGTCTTACGCCCCTTTCAATCTTAGTATAATTGCTGAAATCGTTGCCTGTCCGTATGCAGGCCGTTTGCTGCCAGTAGGGATTCTTGATTACTCTTAGGTCTTTCCCAAATGTTTGAGGCTGCCAAGCATCTCAAACAATTCTTTGTGGCGTATTTTGTCAAACGCCTTTGCATAATCAATAAAACATTCTTCATCTTATTGCCCTTTCAGAGATCGTCCTAATCCTAAAAATAGCGTTCCTTGTTCCAGGTTTTATTATTTTTAAATTCTCCTAAAGGATATAATCATAAAAACGTGCTCTGGTTTTTACGAATCTCTTACTTTGAAATGTCGTATGCATATTTTCGTACAGAGACAAATTTCTAGAAACGTCAGTAATGAGTAAAAAACTCATTGCCTTCTAATCATCTAATTTGACGTAGAACTACATTTCAGCTGCTTCAAGTTTTTCCTTCATCTTCGATGATATTGTCCAACATTCAGTGTTATATTGAAGTACTGACATCACATAGCAATCTGGTACTCTCGTTTTTGTTTCTAGTGACAGTTTTCTGTGTCTTAGTACTTTACTCAGTTTCTGGAACGCGTCCTTCGCCATGCCAATTCGCCTTCAGATCTCTT